>PNEQ01119184.1:0-33387 GCA_003012365.1 Medauroidea extradentata
GCTGGTCGGGGGAAGGGTTGCTGGACGGGGAAGGGTTGCTGGACGGGGAAGGGTTGCTGGAGGGGGGAGAGGGTCGCTGGACGGGGTGGAGATTGAGGTATGGGGGATAGCTGCTGGTCGGGGGAAGGGTTGCTGGAGGGGGGTGGGTCGCTTCACGAGGTGCGGATTGCCCTGTTCTTGGGGGTGGGAAAGGGTTGACATCAAAACAAAATTTTTGAGTTGGCCTAGGTTGCCTCTATATTTGGTATGTCTTAAATCCAGGTATAATTGATGGGTAGTAATTTTATTTTAATGTTCGAATGTAAAGAAAAAATAATGAGAAACTGTTAATTTTTTTAATTAGCAGTACCATTTCAATTCCTAAAAATATTACAGCTCTTTTTTTTATTATGTAATGATTACCTGCAGCTGCTGCAGGTTGAATTGCAGCCATTTTATACATAACTGTTGTCATCTCCCCAAGCATAAGCACTTCATTTTAGTCAGTAAATTTGTGAACGTTCTCTTGTTTGGCACTAAGAAAAAATAATTAGCTTCATTTTGATAGTTTCCCTTATGTAGGTACATTTATTTACATTATCTTGGCATGAAAAATTGTTACGTTGTGAGCCATCTGTGTGCTTCTTTGCTCTCAAAAAGTAGTATGATCCACATTTACTTCTCCAGTAGTTCATTGAGAATACATTTAATACAAATGGAATTTTTATAAGCTCCTGTCAGGGTTCATGTGCTCGTACTGTGTGATAGTGAAAAGCACAATATATTGCTTTCTCATTTCCCACAGAACTATGGCTCCTCTAAACTGGAACAGAAAGTCTGTCTAGGATCTCCTATCCTGCTCGTTTTTCTAGTCTGCGTCTACAATAATATTAACATTCTTCTCAGTTTTCTTGAACACACAGCAATAATTCAAGGTGCGTTTTACAGACATTTTTTACCTTTTGCACTTTTCCAGCATTTCCTGTTACGTCTATTTAACTGGTTGCATATGTTAGTGAACCTTGTTAGACAGGTAAAATGAATCATGGTTTATTGGTTTGACTTACTTTACCACACTTGTGGTTCTCATACAAAGAGTACTAACTGAGTTACAGTTCAGCAAACCAGACTTTTCCAGAGCTTCAGCTTTATGATCTTTCGTTCATTTGTTACAGTGGCTACCCTCACCAAAATCATTGAACTGAAAATGTACATCATTTCATCCTTGTGCCTGGATTTCTCTGTGCTATTGCTGAAGAAGTGTATTGTAACACACACAGTAATAATAGTGTATTTTATCACTAATATACCCATATACACACAATTCAGGTTCAATACTTGTATAGCCTATCACTACAAGTACTGAGGGCAACTTTTGTTTCATTCCTGGATACCGTTTCAGCTGATGTAGCAGCTTCTTGAGAGAGCACATGTGATACGAAGCCTTCCACGGCAAAGCAATATCAAAGTTATCTATTTTCAGTCAATTTCTGCAGCCAACACAAAATAATATTCTGATGCTAGAGCTCCTGATGAGTGGGAAAATAATTTTGTTTGTAATCTGTGCCTTGTCCGTTTGTAAATCATTTTAAAGAAAATTAGGTGTTTTGGGAGTTAGTTGTTACCACCTGCTGATCATTTTTATCTCTTGAAGAATGACTCATCATAATTAACCTCCTTCTTATCTAGGACAGGCAACATAAACATATGCCTTATTTTTAAGCAAAGAATTTTATTATTTACATTTTAGATTGCCACTTACGTTTCGTGCCACTTGAAAATACATGATCTACAGAGTTAAGTTCTCTTACGTCACAAAATGGTACGATAAGTCATACCATCAGGATACTCCTTCAGGTGTCTGTCACTTGTCTGATATAAATTTTTCTGTGGCAAGAATACCAATTTTAAAAACACTGCATTCTTTTTCCAGACATGAATGTTATTGTCTTTCACTGTCGACAATTGCCACACTACATGTTGTGTTATTGGAGGAAATCCCAGGAATTCTTCTGGAATTAATATCATTGTTATAACTAATTTTTCTCTGCCGAAAATAAGTTATCTTATAAAGAATTGAAAAATCTTTCATTCACAATTGAAAGAATAAATAGAAACTGCGAACTTAAGTGTTATACACAGGAACCATAAGTCTGTGATTGGTTTGGTTGCTGCATGTGCTTAAAGATTTCATATGAGCTACCTATCTGCCGGGTGCTAGAGCATAATCGGATCAATTGTTGCTTTTTGTCTACAATTTAACTGCAGACCAAAACTGACAATGTACAAATGTACAAAAGTACAGTATTACACAGCAGATGTTCAAAATGTTTCTTCCAACTTGGCAGCACAATTCACAAATATGCAACATTAATTCACACACACATGGGAAAATTCTAGTTGGGTTACTCACTACCTCTAATAACTGGGAATCGGCTGATAACATGACGTTGCTAGAAGGGAGGAACAGGGGTTAGATACAGGAAGACAAAACAACACAAAGAAGACAGAAGGATCACCAAAACTAATCTATCGACCTATAATTTCTATGTTCACGTTACTTTTGTTTTTGGTCTGAAACACTCCTCTCATTTATAAAACAAAGTTGTTACATAAGGTACCTGTAGATTACACCTACCTCTGTTAATCTCACTTTCTCTTCACACTCATCGCTCGCTCGCCCACCCACCAACCCACTCGCTCGCTCGCTCGCCCCCCTCCAACCCACTCGCTCGCTCGCTCGCCCACCCACCAACCCACTCATTCACCCAGTTGCCAACTTCCACCTTCCAAATCATTACTCACACAAGTAAAGACTTCATATAAGTGGTATTGTTTTTTTTTTGTCAGTCTACTGTCGTCATTATGTCTCTCAAAGTACAGGGGTTTACCGTATACCTGTTTTCGTTTTTGTTTTGGTTGCCATTATCCTTCAGCGCTCATTTCGTGCACATTGTTGTGTTCACAGGGCTGAGTAAGCATTCACCAACAATAAGAGCTGTTTGTGTTTTGAATGCATGTCGCAAATAATTATATAGTTGGTCAAACATTTTTTCTTGTTAATAGTATTGACTCAAGTAATTAGTAGTACATATCTGTTTTTATTTCAGTGATTATATATTGTTGCTGCTGTTTTAGTGTACATTTGTTAGTTTTATTAATATGAAAAATGATATTATTCCAATTAAATTTTAAAATTATATAATGTGATATCTTTTTCCATTTACATCAATGTTTTTTGTTTGGAGAGTAGTAAAGTCACCTTGGTCCCTATGGCAGCATAACATGCAAATGTCAAGTTACCACATATTTAGTTTCTATAGTCCAGTAGATGTCTTAAACAGAACTCATCATTGTGTGTGTTTACTGTGGTGGACTTTCAATGTTGGGTAGTTTAATTCAAAGACTCCACTTTCTGCCTTGATTTCTGTTTGCTGTTACACACAATAGTTTGTAAAATACTGCATAATTGTGGCAGCCTTCAACAAAAAGCTATCGCTTTACAAGCTTTGAATAAAAGCTTTATTTCCTGCAAGAGATAAGAGTAAGAGAAATGGTTGCGTGGCTAATGTTATGATTCTGCTGTCTTCTTTCTAGGAAAGGTTGAGTCGAACATCAACAGGGGCAAGTTTTACAGGAGATGTATAAGGCCCGTCTCCCACCCCTCCCCACTATGTCTTAACCGTTACAAAGTTTATTTTCTCCCAATTTTACTTTTTTGTATCTTCTTTAGCATATAAATAACATTTCTAATTACATGCAACTCAGTAGTGTTGTATTTAATTACCTGATTTGAGATAGAAATTGAAATAAATGGCTAACCTGCCTTGCATTTAATCATAACTCTGTCACCTTGGTTTCTCTCCTCATGAGTTGCTAGGTCCGACCTACATCACTCCAACAGAATTTTAATTTGCGAGGAACTATTTCTTAAAATTGTGTTTGACCTTAATAATTACCATCTTTTCAGTCAAAAGTTGGCTATAGGCAAATTTTGTGTGTAAACAAGGTTGTGGTGACGTTGGTTATGATAACACAAAATGTACATAATACAAGTAACTAATTTATTGTAATTGCGAAATTCATGGAACGACCAGTAGTAAAGTTAAAATGTGACCAACAATGATATAGACATGGAGTTGTCCAACCCATTTTTGTCATATATTATGCATATGCAAAAACTGTTTCCAGAAAAATAACTAGTATTGTAGTGAAACCTTGAATCCATCAATATTAAAACATTGATGTGCATTTTCTCCATGGTACATAACATTAGTTTAACTATTACAGAAAATTCATAGTGCCATATCAGGTCAATTAAATTATTATTGTTATACGTAAGCAATTCTAAAATACTTGGGCAGGACATTATTTCACTCATACTTGGCAGACTCTAAACTTGGCAGTGTCAATAAATATTTATAATGCGCAAGAACAAGAACACAATCACAAAATGCTAAGGGCTTTGAATATTATGTAAAAAGTGCACATTTTGCCTACGAACACCATTTCCAAATTTTACAATAACGTTTTCACAAAATATGGCACAAACCATATGGCACAAACCCAAATGATTATATACAACATGAAATAACTTGAAATGCACATAATTATCATGCACTGATATTCAACACGATACAAATATATAGTGAAGCAAGAAATGTCTTCCTTATACGTGTATGCCTCAGGGTCATTAACATAGCATGAAGCATTGGGCTGTTTTTTTTGCTGACAGTGTTTTTTTGCTAATCCTTGTTAACCATCTTTGTCATCACCTTTTCTCCTTTTTTGACATTAAAACTATCTACCACTGCTGTAACTTGTCGTGTTTGCAGGCTCCAGCTGAGTAAATGTCTGACTTTATCCACGTTAGGAAATAGCAAAATACTGTAATTTAATGTTTAATGATTGAAGTCCAATAGTGAAATTCGCTGCCCCAGAAGGATTTGCCCAAAACATCCAAATTAAAAACATAAAATTTTCGACAAGCAACATGACACACGTACACTACTAGCAATATCCTAATTAATTTATAACCAAATGCAATTTCTAAGAGACGACGGCTGAAACAAGAATTTTGAAAACCTTACAAACTAGCGAATGTTAAACCTTGCATGACAGCAATCAACTTGCACATCATGGGGGGGGGGGGGGGAAAGCTCCCCAATTAATCTAACTCAAGAGCACGTGTACTCACATCTGAAAAGAGAAGGTTGTAAACAGTAAGAGACCACTGAAGAAATATGACGACACACACCTACATCAGCTAGCCTGACCAAGGCTTGGCAATGTGCATGTGTGAAAGGAGGAGGCAGGGAAGGGAGACGGGGAAACAAAAGATTGGAAATTATACAGATTACAGCATAGAGAATACAACTTCAGCCCGCTGAAATTCCATAAAAATCCGCTGAGCGCCACCGTCGCTATGTCCCCCATTGTAAGGTTATAAAAGGAAGTTGAAAATACTTACTGTTACTGAAATATTTCTGAAGTGTATAGCTAAGAATGCTTCAAACTGTCAGTACACTGTGAACTATGACATCTGTGATAGTACTGTACATTCAAATGCAACTTGTGCCTCTGTGCTACAAATATACATGAGCAGTGTCGCCTGCACTGTAGACACTATAATGTTGACTTGAAGTGAGGTTAATTAAAGTTTTTTTTTTTTTTTTTTTTTTTTTTTTTTTAGTTTGTGGAAATTACTTCTAATTTAAAAGCTTAGCTGAATTATGCACTTAGGATTTTATCAAATCTGTTCAGAGGAGCCAAGGTAAAGTAAATGTGTGACAAATAAGCATATGTGGTTAGCTGTGTACTTTGCTGTAACTTGAAAAAATTAAAAGGTACTATAACTACAGTTAAATGCAGACAGTCTTTGTATTGTTCTTACTGCGATTTGGTTCCTAATAGTTAGTACACTGGGGCCAACATCTACATGTGGTCAGTACAGCTATTACGCTATGACTATCTTGCCTTGACATACAAGGAATTAAAGTTCTCTTATGTAGTGCTTTATGTACGTGGGAAACAGTGCGAGAGAACTCGACTAGCTGAAATAGAGCCCACTAATTCCAAAATTACAATCTCACCTGCTACTCACTGACCATATGTTCTTGTTGTCAATTTAGTGTACATAGTAATTAAAGTAAATGTCTCATGAACATGCTTCATGTGTAATCCACGAGTTCAAATATAGAGAGCAGTGTCCTTTGTGCTGCCTCAGTGCTTTGGTAGGTTGTGGCTGTTGGCTTGGCTGAACACAACTACCATTGTCACATAGAGACCTTAATCAATTACGAGGATGACCAACTCTTGGGTAGATTTACAGCACATTCATAAAAAGAATTATTGAGGTAGTATGTACAATACGTGAAGACATATTTTGTGTCAACGTCTGTGCGGAAGCTGGAGAACTTTCATGGAATTGCTGAATGTTGATGTGTGATTACTTGCAACACCACTTGTCGTGGGTGCTGAGAAGCGTGTGTTGTCTCGACAGGCTGTGCTTCACTAAGCTGAAACTTCTGCTACTGGCGATAGAAATCAAGAGTGAGACTGGTGGTGACAGCAAGATCTCCATAAACCCTCGAGGAGCCAAGATCCAGGCAAGCACGCAGGGCTTCTTCATCGCGCAGTCTGCAGATGAGGTGAAGAGGTAAGTTCTCCTCATTGACACGCAGCAATTGTGGTAGTGGTTGCTGTGTTGCCAACAATCTCCTCTCGCATACAACTCTTTCAAGCAGTAGAGTACAGTACAGTGTTACCTTTGTAGTGTAAATCTAAAAAAGAGTCCAATTATTTTAGTTTTTTTTAAATAAGGTTTCCTTTAATTGGTGGTCATGTTAAGTGTAAATTATGTTTTTAAAACAAGTTAAAATTCTTCATCTTAACATATGAATACAGGACTGTCCTTGTTCACGCATCATTACAAATTTTAGTGACCTTGTAAATAAACATTAATTTCCATTTGTTTTTTTACTCCATGAGCTGAGAAGACATTTCTTATAATGAGAACATTATGTGTACTGTATGCAAAATATTTTGATTAATGAAGGTTCCCATTGTTAGTATCATCATAAAGCAATGTTAATAGTAATTTTATCGAGCAAGATGGCACTTCTTATCAAGCAAGATGGCTCAGTGGTAAAACACTGGACTCAACATTCTAGATGATATGTGTTAGATCTATGGTCTGGCAATCCTGATTTTGGTTTTCCATACTTTTCCGAAATCACTCCAGGTAGATGCTTAAGTTTTTCCTGACTAACTATATTTCCAGTAAGTTTAAGCAGTTGGTTTAATCTCTAGTAATATTTTTACTGACAAATTTGCCCTACTTCCTCAAATGACGGTTAATCTGTAGTCAGTACTCCAAGCTTTCATGACCATTGTCATCATGTAGTGTAGAATAGTCATGGTTTCATAATGTGGTTTTGCCACTGGCAGTTTTAAGAGCATGCTCCTACACATTCTTTAGGTTTGATAAATTGGTTTCAGAGCATGGTTTTACTGTAAGGCGTGTCATGAAGACATCAAGGATGAGACACTCATCAAGAAGTGCAAGTGCAAAAACTGTGAGTTTTTTACTCCATTATATTATTTTGATATCATTATAAGTCTTTCTTAACTACAAATATTGTTCTTACAACACGTAGAAGTGTTTTTAAATCACTATATTTGGGCACAAACCCTTTCTTCTTTATAAAGCCAAATAATGGAACATCATTACTTCACTGGTTCAATAAAATTTTGTTGGGAAAGTGAATAACTTTTCTTTAGTAAAAAAAAGGGGGGGGGGTGCACAACAGTAATACATTGGGACTCTCATTTGGGAGGATGCTGGTTTAATCCCCGGCCTTGGCCATCCGTTTTTTTTGTGGTTTCCCAAATTTGCTCTAGCTGAATGCTGGGGTGTTTTGTTATCAAACACCATAGCCGACTCCTTTCTCAGCTCCTGTCATTGTGTGTCAGTCTGTAATGACCCCACTTACCTTCTTCAAAAAAATGCAACAATATTTAAGTTTCTTGAATAGAGACTGTTAAAAATCAGTAGTTGTGAAGCTTTGGTTATTTTATAGTGATTCATAGATGCACTGCTAATGTACGGAAAAGTTTTGTTTATTAGTCCAAATTCAAAGCAGGTTCTTAGTTACATATGTAATTAAAGTATAAATCCTCAAAACTACTTCAAAACTTAATAAAAGTGTTTTTGGAGACCTTCCCCATGAATTATCCTTGTATAACCACCTATGAAAAAGCAATAATAATTTTTATTGGGTAAATTTTAAACTCAACTGACATGCAACGTCACGGTGTACTGCGCTGTAGAGTTAATAAGTGTAACAGAAACGACATGCAATGTTATCAAACTAATTTTTCCTTTGGTTTGTTATTGTATCGAAGTTCGTGGATGTTTGGTTGTACTGGAAATTTCGTTGGCCTTATTTCATAATATATGCGGAAATTAACATGTAAATTATGTCTCGTTTACCATTTCTAAGTGTGTCATTGAGATATAAACAAATGTACGTATTTCTATAAATTAGAGTTGTTACATAAACCAACACCTCAAATTTAATATTGCTTTGTTTACGTGCCTGTACTCTTCAAATCATCACGTCTATCATTTATAAATATTTAATTGAAATGCAAACTATCGTACCTAATTGCAGTGTCTTTTGTCATATAAATTATTATGTAAGCCAGCGTCTTGAATCCTTGTGGCTATTACATTTCTATATGCTCTGAAAGTTGGTACAATAAGAACAATGAAATAGTTTCCCCATGTTGCCATGATAGGATTATTTATTCATTTATAATCAAATTTTTTCCCTTCATTTGGTTAAAAATATGCGTTGTTTAAACGAACATGTGGAAGGCTGTTTTTTTAGTTTTTGTAGCAGTTGAGTCATGTGATATATTATGTAAAACCAAAATGTTGAACTGTTTTTACTTAGTGTCTGTTCTGTGTTAGGAGTTAAGTTTACTCGTAAAATATTTATTGTTGTGACATATCAAACATAGGCTAATATATGTTTTGTGCTTGGATGCATTGTTGCACATTAGCGTTAGCATGAACATAATGGTTTTGCAAAATGGGACAGTTCAGAATTACTGTCTGTAGTCAACTAATTTTAAATATTTAAAAGAAAATATTATTGATGAACTCTAAAATTATATTTGTAAACACAGTGTATTGATTTTTGTATGAAGTTTTGTATTCCAGAACATTAAAGAATAGCACATTATCATCTGCAGTATTTTGTATTTGTTGAACGAATGGAAAATTAATTGCATTTCTCACATCAGCAGAAGTGACTATTCTTACATAATTGGAAAGTTCAGGACAAGTAGATTTTAATTGGCACATCTCAAATTGATAATTTTGGAAACTGTTCATAAACCCATTCTGCTGTTAACGTATTAAGTATAAAACATGCCCTTCACTACAAAAAATTTTGCTTGGTAAGTTTTACTGTGTAGTTGGTTTTGGTGTGAAAATGTATCCATCTGCCCTGCAAGATAACAGCACTATCCATTTCTGATTGCTACACCTGCTGAAGAGTGAATTGTAGCAACTCTGTCCGCTCCTTTTTTATTTAATACTGTAGTGTTTTACATCCAAAAAAAGGAGATGCAAATGGTTCTGTGGCACAATTTTGCAGTTTTCTTCAATGAATTCTCACATGTTGTAGTGTTTTGAGTTATCAGAATTACTTCTAACTAAACTAATATAGATTTTTTTCCTCAATAACTTGCTCCTCCATGTCTCCTGCTCAAGTAATGAACAATTTAATGGTGGTGTACTCATAGGTGAAAAGTAATGTTAAAATTACAATACGGGGTTGTGGTGGTTGTCCATGAACTAGTGATGAGAGGTATTATATTCATACAACATCGGAAACTGGTTTTGGCTTTGCAGCTGTACCACGTTACTCGTACAGTAGGTTTTTTTGTTTTAAATTCATTATTATAATTCTCTGAAGTTCTCTGGCTAGTACTTGTAACAAAATGTTTAGCTACTAGCCATTAAATCACACAAGCATTTGACCAAAATCTGGTGAAATTAAAACTTATGTCTCATCAAAATTTGTGTGTGGTAAAATGGAACATCCTGTATCTGTAATTCTGTTGTCTGAAACTTCTGTTATCTGTGTGTAATCTGAGTTGCGAACAAATATGCAGAGCCCAGGGAAATATTAAATTCCAATTGTCAGCGCCATCACCACTCATTCTAGATTATTCATACAGAGATGACACTTTACACTGATAGTTGACGAAGATTATGGGGTAGCAGAGTGTTTGCCTCAGTTAGTCTCCTTTAAAATGTGCTAGTGTGCTTCTATCTACAGATTATGTCCACGACACGTGAACTTCCTGGTGTTGGCGATGAGTTAAGTGACAGCAAACATGTAAAATTTGATCCATAAAAGATGTTGAGATGTTAAAGAACTAGATGCCGACACATCTGTTAAACATCTCAGTTTATCTTATGAAGTCGACATAATTCGTCATAAACGAAAAAATAAGCATTGTAAATGTTATTACAATTGCGATGCAAAGAAAGTAATGGAACACAGAATAACAGTGCATTTAAAGAGCACCAAATCCCAAGTGCTTCAAGCTGAGAAGTGACAGAGTTATTAGGGTGACCTTGAAGAACGCATCAAATGCTGCATCATCACAAGCCAAGCACTGAACTACGTATTAACGTCGTTCACTGTGTTCTCCGTACTTGTTTACCTAATTGTAATATGTGTCATTAATGAACCTGTGGCTGTAAGTGAATTCTAAATGCTGCCTGAAACAGTGACAGTCATTTCAGGGTTGCCTCCAGCTAGGTAATTTTTTAGTGCCGCCCCAAAAAAATTGCAAGAAAGCGTTCTATGCAGAATTTGTTTTGTATTAGATGTGTATGACAGTATATCAAAAGTTTTATGATATCCGACTACCAGAAGAGTTAGTGGTAGTGGTCAATGTATTAATTGTTGTAGTACTAATACTGTATAGTGTAATGTAATGTTCAGTCATAGTTTTCTGCGCTCATTTTTATGCCTGTAGATTTTTTTGGTATCAGATGCACAATGAGTGGACATTTTCCAACCTGTGTCTTGTGTCAGAAGGATCTGGAAACTGATGATGTAGTAGAGGTTGGTTGGAAAGGAGGCAAGGGTATCAAAGCAGGTGCTGAGAGAAATGACGACATTGCTGTAGCAGTTGTAAATACTGTACTCGAGTCTAGTCGCATGAATTATGTAAACGGAAAGAACATTGAGTGGCACAAGAGAGCTGCAGTTGACAGTGCTACAACATCCGTCTAAAGAAGTGTGCAAATCGTTCTTGGGTCATATGGGGTCGGTCCCCAGATTATTGCATGTGGGAATTGTTCCGGATGATGCCGCTGGTCGGTGGGTTTTCTCAGGATCTCCCGTTTCCCCCGCCCATTCATTCTGGTGCTGCTACATACTCTAATCATGTACCCCCCACCAGTGCTAAAGACCTCGATGTTAAGTGCTGAGCAAAATCTCTTCACTCATTTGGGCCATATGACAGTAAATCAGAATGCTTGTTCTGTTGGAATAAAATTTTTACTAGCAAATGTAGTACTGATTACGATGACTGTAGCTGTGTTAAAACTGATAACTTTGTAAAAACGATGACTGGGCTTCAAAAGTCCATGGACATATTGATTGCTATAAGGCCGATCTTCATGCTGCACACTGCTTATACCACCACTCCTGTGATGCCAATTTTCGAACTGGTAGAGATATTCCTAAAAATTTCATAGCACAGGATAATAAAATGATGAGGAAAGTAGGACGTCCATCGAACACTGACCAAGAACAAGCATTTTTGAAGATATTTTCCTACTTAGAGAAGAATGATGAACAGTTTACACTTGCTCTTCTAGCTTGGAAGATGAAAAAAAATTTCTAGATATTATTCTGAAGCATATGGCAATCAGTTTCTTAAGTTGAAGTTATTGGAACGCTAAGGTGCTTCATTGTTTGTGTGTGAAGATACACTTGACGATATTGTAACCTTTTGAGAGGAAACGAGCAAAATATTATGCAGTGTCGTAAACATGTTGAATGAGGAAGACGAGGAAGCTCATAAAAAAGCAATTATTGAAACTACTGCCAATTTTTTGTAAATTTATATAAAAACTGTTACTACATCATCCATGATAGTGTCTCCTGAAGCTGCAGAACTTACATGGAGTCGGCTGTCATTGGAAAAAATAAATGTCAAAGTGGCAAGTATTAGACATGCCATTATTCAATGTACCCATCCAAGGAGTGTCATTGCTCCATTACAGCTTGGGCTCGTAGTGCAAATGCGTCACCATTTCTGGTCAAGATTTTTGATATACACACTAGCTGCATTGGGTTATTGCTCCTCATACTCTGAAGTACTTAGATTCAAGGAAAATGCAACACCATAGGTATCCCCTGATCGATTAGGTAGTGTCATCAATTCCAATTTGATTCTGCTGTTTGCAGCAGACAATGTCGATCACAACATAGAGATGGGAGAGGTACATGCCATTGTGTAGGCATGATTGCCACCGTTACACCAAGCATACATGTAAAATACCAAATTCCCAGACATAAAATGTCAGATTTGAACTTAATAGTCGTAGCACAAATAGACATAGTGGATTACAGTTTTGTTAAACATACATTTTGAAGTATCAAATTTCAGTCAGTGCCACTTCTAAATGAAGTTAACCATAGCATAGACTTATTTTGGGAGTTGTCTTTGAATGTACATAATCTGTTACCTAATTGGCAAGGATTCATGCCTGTACTACATCAAATTTTTATCATCCTGGGAAGTCATCTATAATATTTCTTCCAATAATCAATATGTGCATTTCCAACATGTCATTCATGTTATCTACAATGCAATATTGTTTCAAGCTGACATCAAAGTATAATGTACCAATTGTTCTTACATTTGATCAGCCACTCTTTTGGAAAACATCTGAGATAGTAAGCCTAGCTCCTGAGAATAGTGTAATTTGAGAAGTTGTAAGATTGCTTAGAAGTTTCCACACATTAATGAACTTGTAGGGAGCCATAGGAACATTGATGGATGGAAGTGGATTAAAAAACGTGTTTGAGACTATATATTTTGAGAACGCAGTTGTTAACATGATCAGCGGAAGAACTGTTCAATGATCACTTCGTGGACACTTCCTTCTCATTAAGTGCCTTATGCAACAGATATAACAAAATTTTTGAAGATGAGGCAGGCTGTAAGTCCGTGATTCAAGAATTCAAGATGCAGCACACTCGCATGCTTGCTGGTGTAATAGTTACAATAATTCTTGCAATCAGACTATTTTTAACTGATTTATGAAGGATTGGCTTCTAAAAAATGTGACTAATCTAATGTTTCTAAAACAAGTAAATTGTGGTTGAATTATCTGAACGAAAATAGTGGGAGTTGCGAGGGAGCTCATTCAAGTTGATCGCACAGGGTTGTGGCAAATGCATCTCCATGCAATATTAGAGTGCCTAAAAATTTTTGCTGCTGCAGGGCATGCAAACTATGTCGGTATATCTGTACCTCCAAAACATGAACTCTTAAGAAACACAACATCCATCGGTGTTTAAAAAATTGGTTACCGGATTCCATGTCATAAGGCGCACCAATCAATACTGGGCTGGCCTTGGCTCTGACTTGGTGATTGAGCAAACTTTGATGTGGTCCCTGAAGATCACAGGAGGATGAACTACAGGAAGTGACTTGATTGAACATGAAATAGCTGTTTCGACAGTTTCTGCTCCTATATCTTCAGCCTACAGCTATGCCATGTGCAGGACTTTATAGTCCGTCTCATGTAACTTTTCCATATTTTGACATTCTATTCTGAGAAATGTCTGGCAGTTCCATTGTTTGGAGCTTTAAAGCTACCTGGCTTCTTGGAAAAGCATTGTCTATACAATCCTGTTTACACACACACTTCTCAGGAGTGAACTGTCAAAATATGGAATATTTACATGAGATAGACTATGATAATAAAGTGTACTTCTCAAGCGAGCAACACAAGGAGGTAACTGATAAACGAATAGAGAGAGACTGTAAGGACTTGGAAATGCTGGTTTCCAAGTTTCAGCATTGTTCTCCTTTCTCAGAAGGAACAACCTTGCAAAATATTACTATAGGGATGAATGCTGATGCAGACGTCAAAGAGTCCATTATCTGTTCAATATAGGCACTAGCATAGTTACAGACATGGAAGGACAATCTGTCTTTGACTATTCTTACACACATAAGAAAAAAGTCAGGACTTAAAGCATCCGTTAGGGCTGTCGAGGTTACAAACGATCGACTTATCTCTTTTATTTAAGAGATTCTTAATGGTATTGCAGTCTGGAGACCTGTGCCTAGATGAGGTAATGAAACATGTACTTTCAGCTTATCAACTTCCTTTGTTTGAAGCAAAGGATTTATTACGAAGTCAGATAAATCATCGGATGTTGCTTTACTTCAGTATGTTCCAAAGACAGACTGTTATGACTTTGATGTCAGTTCTTTTTTACATTGATTAAAGTGAAAGGAAGAAAGCACCTACACTTCCATTTTTGAATGTTATGCAAATTTTGCATTGAGGTTGTATGGTGAGGTCATAGTAGTCTTAGACAGGTCAGATCATTTAAGTGTTTCATGATTTCAGAAAAAATATGTGCTAATATGTTTTGATTTATCAAAACCAATTATGTTCTTTTTATGTTCAATTTCTGTGTATTTCAATAATGTTAGGATAGAAAAACTGTTTATATTGGCCGTATATTATGTTGTTCATTGTGATTTTGCTCCCTTGCAAAGGTCATCCTTTTGTGTACTTATGTAATTAATATCTGATATTTTTCCTGAATTTAAAAACATCTCATTTGATTGCTCATGGGAGTTGAGTAGATATGACTCAACATTAAAGTAAAGTTGTGAACATCGTGTGCTAGGTATGATGTCTAATGAAGTGCCAGGTGATTTGCTTCTGGGGCTCTAATGGGTCCTGTACTTTCCAGTCACCTGCTTCAGTTTCTTCCTTACAACTTCATTCATGCTAAAGTGTTTTTAAACTATAAATTTATTTATCTTGTGCCAAATGCTTCTTGCAGTACATGGACCCCTTTCCTTCTTACAATTTTCATAAGGTACAATCTATTAAAAATGAGTATATAGTGTCTGAAGTTAATTTTTCTGGTGTATGAAACAATATCTTTAAGCTGTCAAATGTCATTAGATGTGGTACGTGTTTTGAAATATATTAATCAGGTTAGTTTTTTTGACACATTGAGAGGAAATCTCAGTCTGTAGACTGATACTGTAAAAGTTAATGAATATCTTTTTTCAGTGGACTGCATTTTGCTGTTATTACTTCTAGCTACAGTTACAGATTAGTGTTGTGTATTTCAGAGTTGTAACTGTGTTCTCTGGTAATACAGTACCTTGAAGGCACATGACCAGTGTGTTCTGCAGTTAGTTGCCGTGATTGTCTTTGTCGTACACGTTTTGTGTGCTGTATAGCAAAGTGAAGACCGAAGCTTAATGTGATGGCAGGGGTCAAAGCTGTGCATCGTTTATGTTTTAATGAAATAGAATGTTGTTTTTCATGTGTCACAAAAACAGGTCAGTTGTTTTTGTTTCCCTATTTACAGATGTCGGTATGATGATGATGCAGTCGGGTATGGTCAAAGGTGGCCTGAACTCATCCTACCATAACTACATGGATGGTAGGACACTTGAGCTGTCGTTGAAAGCTATACACTTCCCTCATAACAAGTTTAACACGCTCTCTCTTTTAGTTCTCTCTTTATCTTCTTTCACATGCAAGCGATGAACGTGGCTCCATCCCGGTGTAACGTACTGCCTTGCTGCGTAGCTGTGCTCGGCTCGCCAGTCTGCTTGTGCATTGTCGGTGCTCGTTGCGCGAGGAGCCGGGCCGTAGCTTGCTGAGGGAATGTGTCCAGTTGAGTTGCATGGCTCGTGGCTGGAGGTTGCATTAACTCAATGTAGCAAATACCCTCTCTATCTCACACTTTGTTTGTCCACTGTCTTGCCATCGTGCTTTCATAACTCTCCTGGCACATGTCGAAGTTGTGGGGACCACGTCTGGCGTAGTGCGCAGCAGTTGCACAAGAGTACGTGTATGCAGCAGCAGAAGCGTATGTAGCTGTTGTTGCTCCCAAAACCCTTCCATTTTTTGCAGGAGTGTAGACCTATTTTGTTGTTTCAGACATTATAATTGGCTGTACGGGAATGCTCTCTGTATGGATGTTTGAACATGTTAACAGAAAAATGCCAGTTTTTATGTACTGTCTGAAACAAACAAAATATTATGCTTGAAACATGAATATTTACTATCTGCATCATGTAAACTGTATTGTTTATGCATATTATCAATTTCACATGTAATTTATTTAAAGATAGATTTAAATTTAATGTAATTTTTTTTTTGAGAAAACTCACTTCGTTCACTTTTGCACATATGTGTTTGTCATCACTGAATGTTCACATGTGCAATGTTTCACCTCAAAATATATAACATATTTCAGACTTGTGTTACTCTGAATGGAAAATGCTTCAGCAGTTTCAAATAGCAGTAGTAACATGTATCAGGTGTCCAATCTCAACTCAAAAGAACACATTCTCTCTTTAAATAAGTAATTATTGCATATATTTTTCATGACTGGAATTGGTAGATATAGTTTTCCCATTCAGAATTCTGGTTTGCTGGAAAGTGTGTGAAAAGAGCTTGAAGCTCCACTTTGCCACAAACTTGAAGTCTGGGGAACTACTGTGCAATGTGTTGAGTTGTGCATGGTACACACTTCCAGTGGTTGCTGGCCAGATGTCGCTGTCATGCTGGCGACACTGCTGCTTGCAGCCACACTCTGTTCTAGGTGGCCACTTCCCAGAAGGAATGCAGCTTGTACGGTATCTTGGTGCTCGCCCCGCTCACCACACCATTGTCTTGTGTAACTCGTTGCTCCTGTAGGGACACTTGTTTCACGTAATTATTCATAAAAAATTTACATTGTGACCGAGCAGAAGGAAACAAACATTTTGAACATTTAATGTTGTACATACTGTAACTTAAATGTCACAAAATGTTTTTTGTAATAAGTTTACTTAAAGTTTATTAAATATTCACAGGCTCGAGATGTGTGTGTGAATGTTTGTGTAAAGGAATACTTAGTTAGTTCCGTGCAACATGACATCTATTTCACGCAATTTGTATATTTTGCAGTTAGTAAAAATAGGGAAAGATGCACTGTTTCTGCACTCGTACTTGAAAGAAATCTGTGCTGTAATGCTGTGGTGTTCAAAATGTTCTTTCTTCTCGGCACTTGTATTGCTACGGTATATGTGCAGTGCAGTAATGTGGCGGCCGCTTGTTCAGTACGAAGACCCTGAGCTCCTGCCTGCCGCCTGATTCCTCGGCCGTCCTGGGCAGGATGTCCTCTCCCCTACCCACCCCCTACTTGTTCTCCACATGTTCGTGCTCCATACAGATGGCCTCATTCCACTTGTTTGCTTCTCTTGTTTTTCCTCATTTTTTATTTGTTTAAATATGTTTCTGCATTACTGTAGAGAGATACTTGCGTTACAAATAATTTGAAATGACTGGCTCCGTGCCTCAGTCCTTGCAACTGTGAAGTAATGTTATTTTATAGCATTTTCTCTCATTTTTATTTTGAAAACTGTAAGGCACATTATATTAATGCTGGCAAATCAACACAAGACTTAAAATGCCAGATTTATTTTCGTACTAAGTATACAGCTCAGTTGTAAGTCAGTAGGATTGGGTGAAGGCTAGAGTATCGGTGACAGTGGCAGCATGCTTACGTAGTCTAGTGGTTCTGAATACATAGAAAGTTCGAGGGTATTGTTCTTGTAGCACTCTAGTTTTGCTCAAACATGCTGGTTACTGCTGTAACAGCTAGTTGCCAGCATGCCTCGAGCCCACAGTCTTGTATGTTTAGAACACGTCTCCATTAACGTGCCATGTTCGAGGACACCACCACACTCGTAGTGTATTTGTCGTAATGTGGCACACAAACACGGATGTATTCTCTCAACTGCAGCGCGAGGTACGTTTGTCTCGATGTGTTTGCACCCCCCTCCTCCTCCTACATGGTGAGCACCAAACAATTAACGATGGACTGTCTCTTGTCTCCCGCTTGCCGGACAGTGGCCACGTTCCGGAAGGGCGTTCGAGCCGTGCAGATGGTAGGGAGAGCAAGTATGTATCGCCTGCCTGCCTTCTAGCTAACTGGTGTGACCCTCTGTGTTGTATCAACTGCCCTGCGTGTCCTTCCTCGCCCTGGTGGTGTGCACAATGTCCCTTTCTCTATTGACTTGCTGCCAGTCTAACTTGGCTAATATACACACAGGTTTCACTCCTGCCTTGCCTCTTATTGTATTTAATGTAGTCCTGTTCACAGCCTAGTCACATCAAGTATGTATTTATTCACTTCAAAATGTTAACAAACTGCTTAATTTGCTTGCTATTGTAGTTTCATAATTTTCAAGTACAGTTTCTGTAATCACAAGAAAAAATAAAAAAAATATACATAATGTTTTAGGAGATAACACGAAAATTTATTTATAATGAAATGGGATCTCCTTTTAGAAATATGGTAGGATTTTCTCCCATCAGAGGTACAAGGTGTATATATATATATATATAAAAAAAAATTACAAGTACATATATATATATATATATATATATATATATATATATATATATATGTTTAATTTTGAGAATTTTTACATGATTTATGTGCTGTCACAGACTAACTGTAAAATGTCTGGCAGTGCAGAGGATTATGCAGTAAAGCCATTCGCTGAAAATATTCCCTGTTGCAAGTTCTGCACGTACAGTACGTTTATAAACAAGTGAGCAGCCTAACATCTCTTAATTCCTAGGGCTGACTCTTACCATGTTGAGACTGCATTTTGAAGTACTGAATTTTTGCAGCTCCCAATTGGTGTTTTGAATTGCAAGCATCAGGAAATGATAAATAATTATGTATTACGGTATTTATATGTATCAAACACATTTTGGATAGCTCATGTAAGTGAAAAATACTTATGCAATTTTACTTCTGTGTGTTCATCAATTTTGTCTTTCGTTAACATCTTGTAGCCTTTCTCATTTCAGCCTTGATATTGAATTATGTTTGTGCCATTTTGTGTAATTAATGTTGAGAAACTGATTCCAACTGTGATAGTAATACAGTAGGATCCCGTCATAGCGAACACGGAAATAGCGAAAACACTGTTATAGCAAAGTCTTGTTGAGGAACCGTCAAAAAATCGCAAAAAACTTCCATGAAAAATGTGAAATTTATGAGTAGAAACATGTGTGGAGAGTCGTGTGAAGCAGACTTGCAGCGAGATTTGTGACCATGTGAAGCAGGCTTGCGGCGATGTACGTGACCTTGTGAAGTGTGTAGGTATTTGTTATCTTGATAGCTGAATGTACAGATTACCTCCACCCCTCGCGCTGACCAGTCGTGCCGCTGCCCCTCTCCCCTCGCCTAGCCAGCCCGCTGGCACTGTCAAATGACTACGCGAGTCATGATTCTGCCTGGACACCTCACTTCCCTCCCGACACTGAAGCGTGCGCCATTCTAAAAATAGAATTGTGCCCTAGTTATCGTGCTTTAAATCGTGTTTAGTTTCACGTACAGCTTGCTTTTCTGGTGTTATTTATTGATTACAGTTTTGAATTACAACTTTAGATTAAGATTCTGAATTTTAATACAGTACATACATGGTTTTTCGCTGTATTTGATGACCCGCTTACGCTGTTTTATTTGGATTTTGATACATTTTCGTTTGGAATAAGTTACGACCCCTGTATTACAGTACATATTTAGAATTTGTTTTTGCTGTTTAATTAATAATGTAACGTTTTCTAAATGCGTTAAAGCGACCTTCATGGCTCCGTTGTCTGAGTCTATCGGCCCAATCTGGCCGCTACTGTGACACAGTCTCTTACGAAAGTCACGAATGATTACTGGTCACGAGCAGCAGATGCGCTTACTTGCTGGCCGCTCCTGTCATCTCCAGCAATCCATGTCTCAGTTTTATTTTTGTTGACTATGTATTTCATTTTTCGTATTGTAGCATACCAGTACTACCGCATATACTGCGCTTCTATTTTTATCGCCTTGGCTTAAAAATGTATTTTAAATAGATTTCCCTACCAAGTTTTTTTGTTTGTTACTTTTTGTTTAGCCTTGCACAATTTATATTTTCATTCGTTACACTAAAAGTTGTATGCATATTAATGAAAATATAATATGTTCTAACAGAATAACCTGTGGCAACATTTCATAAATAAATTTATATTTGTAAGAGTACATATTGTTCCAATGCATGGGAAAGGCCAAAACTCATTTAAATCTCTGTAACGATAAAAAAATAAAACGTACGGTATTCTGGGCGAATGAATAATGCATAGGGTGGCTAGAGAGAAGTGGCGCATCCACACGGGAATCTGCTTCTGCATTTTTAAAATAATTTTTGTAAATATTTTATTAATATTTGCTACCGCCGTTGCCGGAAACCGCGGGTAAGGCGCGCCAACTGTATAATTCACATTTTGATAAGCATTGCAACAAATCTAGGAAACTAAACAAACCCGCCACGTTAATTTGTTATCAGGCAGAATAGCAACTTCAATTGTACTGTACTGTCCAAAACCGGGTCTGATTTTATCTCAAATTTTGATCCAGTCAGTGATTGTATATGCCCGCTGTGGGAATAGTTTCA
The DNA here is from genome assembly GCA_003012365.1 of Medauroidea extradentata. Taxonomy (NCBI): domain Eukaryota; kingdom Metazoa; phylum Arthropoda; class Insecta; order Phasmatodea; family Phasmatidae; genus Medauroidea; species Medauroidea extradentata. The sequence goes on from PNEQ01119184.1 coordinate 20,782, forward strand.
ACAACGCCGAATTCTTCAAGGTTCGATTGATGGAACACAATTTTACGTTGGCTATCCATTGGTCTGCAGCGGCCTGCAGTGTAATCATGTTGACTGCCGGCGCGTGCACTCTTGCAGCACGGGTGGGACACCGTTGAGGTGGTCCAGCTATTAATAGCCATACTTACATGATGCGGCGGAGTTTTTGGCCCGTTTTGATTTAGCGAATGGTTGCACCCTAGCTTGTTGGATATCATTGTAACCAGCACATACTTACCTGTTAAAATAAACATAAATTTCCTTAAAATAATGCACTACTTTGTAATTAAATAAGATTAAAGACTGTTTTACTGCAATTTTTGAGTTTAGGGGTCAGAATCAGCCAAATTCAGCTACAGAGAAGTTTGAACCCAGAACAGTGACATTTCGCTATAACGAGACTCTACTTATAAGGAAAATCTCTATAAGAAGCCCTTTTAACTAGCGACCACTAAAAATGTAATTTGCGTGTTCGGAAAGAGCTTTGTGCTAGACTGTTTTGAGGAAAAGACCTCAGACTGCTGCTATTTTGCAGAAGTAGTTAGGTGCCATGGTATTTAGAGACTGGGGTCTCTTTCAGCTGCCAAGCAACAAAATATTTTGTCTGCCAGGACCCCAAATTGTTTGTGTACGACAACTGTACTGCTGTATAGACTGGATTGTACGAGTTACACAACGAGAGCAGCCCAGTTGGTGCCACCATCTTCCCAGAGCTGAGCTAGCCCAGTGTGTGTGTGTGTGTGGGTGGAGTGCTAGTTGCTATACCTGCATGATCCTGCTGTAAACTGTGTCGGTACCTCTTCCTGTTAGTAGATAGGAAACAATTGTGTGTGTAACCTGAGTGTTTATTGTCAGCTCAAGTACGCTATGGACACTACATGCCTCATGTAGCGTGTGTGTGTGTGTACTGTCGTAGTTGAGATCTGTCATTCTTAACATACCGTAATGAATGTAGTTCACTTAGTTGTCTTGTCTTCCTGCATCATACTATGTACTACTGTACTCGCTCTCAAACTTTCTTGTAGAACAGATTTTAACTACAGTTTTTAGTCCTGTGCTTTGACAGATTGTTTTGCCTTCTAGTTGTGATCAAGTTTTGTACAAAAAGTATTGTTATATTGTGTTTGGTCACACCAGAAGTACTTGAGTGTTAAGATGGTTCTGACGTATTCACGCTCTCACTGAAATCGCCACATTCAACCATTCATGTTGTTAACTTGTAAGTAATTATAAGAAGACAGCTGGAGTTGATGTTCCCTGTGGGCACCTTAGTTATAAGTTAGAGATTGGCTGTGTTAGTGCAGCTGCCACTTGCTGTGCAAGCTTTTCACTCAAGATTTTTATCATTATCTTACTCAAACTATGTCGCTGTTGCTCACTTCTCAAATGTGACCAGGTCTGTTATTGCAGATAGTGACTTGGGTGTCCATAACAGAATAGTAAAGAGTTGGGAGAAACTAGGATTTACAAAAATCTGTTCAGCAATAAGTGTTCTAAATTCAGTACCGTAGTTACTGTTTGTGAAAGATGCTGGGACAACATGTCACTGTAATAAATAAGCTGTCATCAGCTGAAATGTAACATAATTTCTTTATGAATGAATCTGCTTACCTCAGAAAACTGTCTGTAAACAATTTTGTACAATTTGATTGTGCTTGTCAAACGACATGTGTTAAAACTTTTTAAACATAAACCAATAAAGTAATATCAAAAGAAACTAAAAATAAATTTACTGATTACCAGATACACTGCACACTATTGTAAATGAAATGAAACATCTGGGATATTGAGTAAGAAAGTACACACTCCAGTAAGCAAGTGGATGATGGAGAAACCTCACAGCATGGATTGTACAACATGTGTGTGTGCTTGTACTGGAGAATGTCTGCTTGTTGAAACTAAGGCAGCCATTCAAATAATTAATGCAAGACACTTTTTTCTTTTTGTTTCTTTAAATTAAAGATATAATTTTAAGGTTTACTTTATGAAAATTAAGTTTTGGCTATAGGTACTTAAAAAATAATGTCAAACAGAACAACAGCTTCACCACCAAGAACGGAGCAGCTCTAATTTCATTAAATAATCCTGAGAGCAAAGCAATCAGTATTAGTCTTTTTGCCTCCAAGTGCTTCATGATTATTAGGAAGATAAACCACAATTAAACAAACTAAACACAAAACTATGTGTGTGTTTCAAATGTTCATAAATGCTCAGTAGCTCCATAGCCATCCAAATTGAGGAGCGAAGAGAGTGGAAAAACAATGTGGGGGAGGGTTCTGAGAAGGACAGGATTGTACGGTGGGGGAGGATTGCTAGATGGGTGTGGATCACTAGAAGGGGGCGGATTGCTGGTTGGGGAAGGTCGCTGGACGGGGGAGGGTCGCTGGAAGATGGGGGAGGGTTGCTGGAGGATGGGGGAGGGTCACTGGAGGACGAGTGGCAGATAGCTCTGTTCGGGGGTGGGAGAGGGTTGACATGAAAACAAAAATTTTGAGTTGGTCCAAGTTACCTCTGTTTATGGTATGCCTTAGGGGTCCAGGTACAATTGATATGTTGTAATTAAATTGTAATGTTTAATTGTGAGGGGGAACTGTTTATTTTTATTAATTAGCAGTACCATTTCAGTTCATAAAAATATTACATCTATTTTTTTTTATTTGTAATGATTACCTGCAGCTACTGCTGACAGTGTTGCTAGAAAACGAGGACAGCAAGAATAGCATCAAAAGGCAGACAAAGCGAGTGTATCACGTGAACAAATGGCACAAGAAGTGACTTCTTCATGTGCAGAAAGCATGATTCAGCTTGGAAATTGCAGGCACGTGCATACGTGCGCTGCAACAGGGGATGGAAAAGAAAAAAATAACTTTGACCAAAGAATGCAGCAAACAGCATTGCACATCCGGCAAGCAAAATAAAAGGTAACTTTAGGTCATCACAGCTCAGGTCAAAGCTAACGTAACAAAGATAGATAAAACATAACGAGAAATTAAACTGTTTGAAATACAGTTACAAAAAAAAAAAAAAAAAAAACCACAGTAGAATAACAAACTACCGCTGTTACAACCTAAACATAAATAAGGTTAATACAGTATCCATTTCTAAAATCAATTTGAATGGATAACAAAATTTTAATTTAATTTGTGTCCTATTGTGATATGGCACAACACACACATATATTCAAAAAAACATACTTTCAAACACACACACATAATCACATTCTTTCAAACACACACACACATTTAAGCGCACACACATTCAAACACACACGCTTGCCCAAGACACACGCTCGCTGGAAACAGATGCTCACTGGAAGGACACACTCACCCAAACATATGTACATATACTCCTACTGACACAGAGTATTTAATGTAACTAGTTCACTATGTGGGTTGTGGGGTGCAACTCTGATAATTTATCTTCTCATCACAGAAAGTGGTTTCAGTCCGTTCTTGGAGGTGGCAAGTTCTGTTATTTTGTTTGAGACTCAACTTTTGACATCAGGTTGGTAAACTTTAACCAGATCTAATTTTCTTCAGACTAACTTCCTTTGCAATACAATTAATGCACATATACCAAGGAGTGGCAGTAAGAGATTGATTTTCTTTGTTTTGGTTGTTATTATAATTAATAATGTGTCTTGTCTTGCAGAGGATATCACTGTACATAATAAATTATAATTAATTTTTATGCTCATTGAGCTGTTCTGTTTGTCAGGAAACACAGCCACAGTAATTGTTATTCACTGTGCATGCAGACTGTACTGTTTCAGACTATTACTTCACAAAGCTTATATCTTTCTTTGTAAAAATAGTCTGTGTTTATTAGCAGGTTGTATACAGTATTTTGTATAACTGTGTATTTACTGTGGTATGAACTGTTAAGTAGGCAAATGCATAAGTGGTGCTGTCGCTGTTTGTTGAAATTGATGTATTCTCCGCCTCTTTCCTTCGAGAATGCAAACTGCTCCTTTGAGAAACCTTGCAAACTTTGTCGGTCTCTTTCTTTCCACTGGTCTGACTTGGTTTACTTCAATGACGGGCAGTAGGCGGTCAAGGAGCTGTTTGCTAGCATTGATCAAGCAAGTTTCCAGGTGTAATAGAACAAACGTTAGTAGTGTAAAAGTTGTATGTCACTTCTGTGTTTTTTTTTTTCAGGAAAGGAAAAGAATCTTTATTTATTTTGTTGCATAGAAAAACATTTTTATTAAGTTAATTATTCATAGATGACTGGGGGATAGTAAAAGAGGAAGAGTGAAGGGAGGACAGAGAAAGATGGAGGCATTTTACCAGGTGTACAGTCATTGGCTGAAATCTTCTCCGAATGATGGTGGGGGTGACGATTATGATGACTCATAGAAATAGCGGACCATTAATTCTTTCTGAGTATCTGTCAAGTCTCCCCTTCTTCATCCTGTTTATTCCTAAGATACACAACAGCTGCGTGCAGGACTGTTTGTTATAAAGCTTCATTGCTAACCTTAGTATAATCCGGCTATAGTCTGGTGGGGTAAGTTTATTCTCTCTTATATGAAGTGAACATATAGTGTTACTGTTGAGGGCAGTTTCTTGTAAGCCATCTTGTTGAATAGTAGTGACCTTTTTAATTGTACCCAAGTTTGCACGTTTGTCAAGTGTGTTTGTACTTCTCCACCTGCACATTAATATTGTCACCAAGGGACCTGTTTTGAGACTTGTAGTCCACGTACAGGTTAGCTGTTGTGAACAGTTTCGATCAATCACTTGCTGTTGCACTAAGGATTGCATAATTTACTATACAGCTGAACAAAGAATAGCTAATATAGTTCTTGCCTCGCCTTTTCTTTCTCTTGTTAGCTTCTCAGTAGGAAGCCTGAGTAACAGATGAATATGGTTGGTAGGCTTGTAATCTTGTAGAGTGATTATACACGGTTGGTACACCTGCATTAGAAGATGTTTTAGCAGATGTTTCGTTGCTTTGACCACAGCACTTCCATCGAGCAGCATCGTTTAATTTTTTTGGTTGGTATTTAAAGGTTCTTTGGTTGACAATAAAATATTTTTCTGCCAAGTAAGTTTCTTAGCTATTAATCTACAAAATATAATGTCTAATACTGTGTATAGATTTCTGCCTAATTTAGTAGTGAGGATATTTGCTATTCTTAGTGTTACCTTTTGTTGTATTTTTCACAAGACAGCAGTGCCTATCCTGTGTTTGAATTTTTTGATTTGGGGATTTTTTTCCCCGACGTGTCAGAGGTACTACAGTAGTTGTTAGGTATGTACTTATTTTCTTGGTCATATCTGGACAGGAGTTAGTTGCTTAACAGTATAGAAAACTATCCTAAATTGATAACTTGCAAACAGCTCTTGAACCGCACATAAAGCTGAAAACGATCACTTTTCATTGTTTCAAGAAGTGAAGTGTAGAAACAGCGACAGTGTCATAGAGGCATATGTTGGGCAGTTTTGCTGTCTACTTATGGAAACCTAAACTGGTATTGGATGTGTGTAGGTGAATGTTGATGTGTGTAGGTGAATGTTGATGTGTGTAGGTGAATGTTGATGTGTGTAGGTGAATGTTGATGTGTGTAGGTGAATGTTGATGTGTGTAGGTGAATGTTGATGTGTGTAGGTGAATGTGGATGTGTGTAGGTGAATGTGGATGTGTGTAGGTGAATGTGGATGTGTGTAGGTGAATGTGGATGTGTGTAGGTGAATGTTGATGTGTGTAGGTGAATGTTGATGTGTGTAGGTGAATGTTGATGTGTGTAGGTGAATGTTGATGTGTGTAGGGGAATGTGGATGTGTGTAGGTGAATGTTGATGTGTGTTAAATTTTCATTGTAAGCCAATGCTGTTTCCAGTCATAGCTGAATTTGATTAGAACTAACTAGCTTGCTAGTACTAATTACGTATTAATATGTTGGAAAGAAATTTTTTGTATGCACCTAGTGACATAATTAAGTAATTTTGTTTCTGTCTAGTAGTTGGCAGAAACTTATTAAATGTTCCTTTTTTATTTATTTAGTTTGCAGTTAATAAGGTCAAAAAGCCTGAAGATAATAATTGGTAGCATATCTTGAAAATTTTGAGAATTAGTAAGTGTGCTCAATCAGTGTTGTTTTTAAAATGAACATTTTATACTGACAGTTTAGAAGCTTGTAGTAATTACGTATAGTGTTGGTGTTTGTCTCCCTATGAACATTTCTCTCTATGATATCTTGCTATTTTGGTTTGAACGTTACTACTCCTTATTATTTGTTTTTCTTTTTTCTTGCTCTTCAACTTCTTCTTGTACAATAGCCGACGAGGAGTACCTCTACGCAAGTAAGTTAGGCCAGAGTGCGCATAATACCGCACACATTTGCCGCCTCTTATTCCATCTATTCTCTCGCACAAATATCTGATTATTGCCCTCAAAAGGTTTTCACTACAGCATTGTGTGGTTTTTGCGTATTTTTATTATAATTTTTTTAAGCCTTGTACAAGTCGGTTTATTTTGTAAAAGTTGTTTTAGTTTGCTCACATTATTTTCAAGCTTGTTTGTTGGGTTACTTAAATAATTTGTACATTGACAGTAAACTTTTTCTAAACATTTATGATCTCCACAATCAACAGGTTTTTACCTTTCTTTTTAGTTGTAAAATTTTAATTTTTTTCTTCTAAATAATTAAAAAGAAAATGGCGTACAGTAGGTACCTATAGTTGTTTATGGCACTTTGAAACATATACAGTAGAGAGACAGTTTCGTATTTACCTGTACCTACCTACTGCTTATAAAATGTTCCCTGAAAGTTGACACAACCATGCTCGACTGACTGGTAACAGTGTAATGAGATGTATTCAGATCTCATTTAGTTGCACTGTATGTAAAGCACAAGATATTTTTAGTGCAATATTTGTAAGTAGATATTTTAACTTGCTGAAAATAATGTGCCATAATTATACTGTAGTATGTTTCTCACTGCATGATTACTAAAATTGTTGCTTTCCTAACACAGGCACTGTTACAAAAGTAAGTGGTTTGAAAGGCAGGTAAAAACATTTTTTAATAGTAGTAGGTATGTAAGTTTGTTACATGTGATGAAAGTAGGCAATTCTTACTAAAACCCGTAACCTAGAAATATTTCTAGGCATTTTCAACCCACGGTTTCTTAATTTATCTTCAACTGATATTGTTATGTGGGCAATATTTTCAAGTAAATGAGTGTAAACAGTTCCACAACTGTTTGTACAACTGTTGCACTGCATAGCCTAAGGGAACAAGTCACTGTGAGCAGGTCTGATACGTATATGTTATTGATCACAAAGATGTGCTCACACAGGACTGGACAAAGTCGCTAGAAGTCTCTGGTAAAATTATAGCAAGACGCACTTCCATTCAGCAGGTTATATTTATATAATTGTGTGTGTTGCTCAGTAAACTTTGATTGTGGAGAACATGTCTTTTGGTGGATGTCTTTCCCAGGACAACTGCTGTCTCTCTTTCTCTTTCCCTACCTATGTCTCTCCTCCTCTCTCGTCCCGCTGTAGCGAGCCACGGCTTGCATGTTCTCTGCTTGTTCCCGCAGTGTGTGAGGCCATTCACAGCTCACATGCTGCTGCACTTGTGTGTCTGAACTTGTTGTTGCATAGTCGCATGAGGTTTCTGTTTGGGGTTTTACACTCTAAACTGTTAGTGGTCATTGCTTGCATTTGAACTACCTGAAACACTGATAGTCGGCATGGTAACGTTATATGTAATGCATGGATTACGTTTATATATCACGCAGTTAATAATGATGTGTGCATAGATTTAATTGGTGTTCTTTGCTTGATTTGATACTTTTAGTAAATTTAGCAGTGTACTTCTGATTGTACTAACTACAGTAATTTTTAGTTACAATACTGTGAATTGTGTTTTCGTATATTTTGTGAGTAGTGAAAATAAATGTTTTCACTAAAGCTGTTAAATGTAAACTGTTAATTGTTCAGTTTCCAAGAAGTTAAAATGAAGATATGTAACATAAGTACTGTTTGGTTCAAGTGGCTCTTGGTTGCTTATTAACTATTTTGCAACTCAGTTTGCAAAGTTTGACTTTATTGTTCAGAAACTATTTGTTTACATCCAAGCTACTACTGTTGAAAGAGTAAATGAAAATTTAAAGAACACTACCATAGCTTAGCTCTACATGTAAAGCATTCAGACTGCAAAAATAATACAGTTTCTTTAAAATACAGTTATTATATAATATAGGCAAATGTAGTCAGTTCAGGGGTTTCCCACTTTGTGACGAGCAGGTATACTGTTATAACTAACGATTGTTTATGCCAGCATTTTTATGAGAATGGATTAGATGTTGTTGTTATTAATGCTGCTATCTTGGTGTAGTATTATTCAAGTCTAATTTGCGGTAAAATAGCTTGGTTTCCTGCATATGTACAAGAACGGTTTATTCTGAAGCATAGATGTAAAGATGAGTGTTGAGAGCAGCACAGCACCTCAGTCTGACTCGTTGCTGGCGGAGGAGGAGTGCTGGGTGCTGTGCTGTGCCGAATTTTGCCTGCCTGGCCACGGAGGCTGCAGTGCGTGGCGTGGATGTTCTTGCTTCCAGATGAGATTCACCTGCCTCCCACCTTCACCCCACCTGAGTTGCCCAAGAAGGTTCACGTCCGAGGTATTTCTCAGCCTCTGCTCATCAAAGAGACTAGCCTTGCATTGTTTTCCTTTACTTTTTGCTCTCTTCCGATGAGACGCACACACTCTCGCACTCGCATATAATTTTTATTGATACGCAAGCCATTTATAGATTTATTTTCCCTCATTGGTTTCCACTATTCTTTTCGACACAGTGTTTCTTTTGTTTGGATATAGTGATGTGTGAACCTCGCAGTCGGCCTGCAAGAATAGGGTTAAATGTTATGTGGAGAGAAGTTGGCTGTTGAGTCCTGCAAGTCAGCCTCAGTAATGTTGACTCAACTTGTGCTGTAGGTTTCAAGCCGTACAAAATTACTTTTGCAGCAGTACTTCAAAAAACATACTTTTTTATGCTTCCAGAAATATTATATGAGGAATATTTATGGGCCGGAAAATTTCGTGTATTCAATGACCCGCATGCTAGAATCCATTGTCGTATGCATATTCAAGTCCTGTCTATTCGTTCATTGTCTGTTGTTCCACTGAGTAGCAGCTAGTGAACAAATGGTCGGGGCTTGAGTATGTCTACGACAGAGCATTCTAACATGCATGTCATTGAATCTGCAAAATTTTCTGGCCCCTAGGAATAACAAAGCCTTGTTTATACAGTTACTGCCAAGTTTTAAATATGTGCAATATTTATATCAGCAGTATTTTAAACATGGTTCTAAACAACTTTTGCAGGTCTGCTTGCGAGTGTTCGTTGTGAGGTCGAGCTGTGCTGAACTTCCTCGGCACAGTCACTGATAAGTTTTTGTTTCCACATTGCGTTACTTTGTTAGCAACCTGTACGGTATCCCAGCTTTACACAAACGTTGCAATGCTGTGCTAGCAAAGAGATAATGAGACATACAATATTAATTACTTCAGGGTCAATGATTGGAAGTGGGTGGGTTATTTTCTGTCACATCAGCAACAAAAATAGAAAATGTAACTTCCGGTTTTTGATTTTCATATATAAATTAGTTTATTTGTTTTATTGACGAACTGCCAAAAAATCCCAGTACGTATATCAAATTTCTACTTTTAAAGTACTTTCTCGTGTTTAAATTGTGACTATGCAGCCTAAAACAGGTTGTCATGACTGCTGAAATTGGTCAGTACTTGTGTTTCCGAACTGTGTATTTCACTCACCACCAAGATATTGAACTAATTACGCCCTGATGTGAAATTTTTCACATAATTATTATAGCTAAAATGGTTTGGAAGTTATAACAAACAGTTACGTTACTTGTTGCAAACGACATCTTCATCCTCTGCATAAAAATTACAATTTCATTGAAGTTGAACCTTGTAGAGAAATGAGTTTGGCACTGTGGTACGTGAAAATGAGGCAATTTCCTATTAAGTGCAATTTAGAAAAATAATTTTATTGTAGCTGCTTATGCGTACTATATCATGATTTTTAACGCTATTACGTGTTTTAACTTACTAAAGGAATTCTCTTAACACGAATATGTTGTAAATGAATGAGGATCAATTTATATAATCCTTAAAATTTCTTCAAACAGTAATGTATGTTGTGTTTATGACAAAGCTTCTACTCAGTTTCTCATGTGAATAAGTCTTCTGTCATAAGTGTATATGTTCAGCCAGAGCTTCTTTTTGATGGTGACTAGACGTGCATAAGGAATCTTGGGCATATCTTCTCTAAGTAAAAAACACTTAGGTCTGAAGAGTGCATAAAAATTACTAAGCATCTCATACTGACCTATTAATGTTTTTAGAACAACAAACCATTTGTGTTATTTTTTTAATGATTCTTGCAATAGGGGCGAGTTATAAACTGAAGAACTATTTTGGACGTATACTATGCGTATGACCTATATAGTTCAGTAGTTTGTAAACCATTTGTGGTTGTACACACATGAAGTGTAGCAGCCAGGGTGCAGAAATGATACTGTGGCTAGTGTCAATTACCAAGAAGCTGAACGTGATAGCAACAAAGTTCAGCATATTGTTACAATTATTGCACTGAGTTGCACAACAATCACTAAAATAATTTGTAACTAAGTCCCGATCATCCACGTTAATTGAGAGGGACAAAACAGCAGGTAACCTACAATGATTATTTACGTGCTGTTGAGTGCCTTTTATTTATTTAGTAATTAATGTGTGTTATATTTCATGCCACATGTCGTAAAATTTGCAGTTTGTCACTCACTGCATACCAGTCGGTGGAAGTTGTTTTAAAATTACGCATTCTAAAAAATGTCAAAGAATTGCAAATATTCAGAATTATTGCATTTTACCAGGATTTTTGCACATAGTAATTATGATCGTTGTGGATGCTGCTGTTTATATGCAAAAGAGATAAACCACCTGTTCTAATCAAGAGTTGATGATATTTTTACATGAGACAGCTTATTTTTGATATAAGTAACTATTTCTGGCTGGGTTTTATACACAATGGAAACATTGACAAAAACGACTACTTATTTGCAAAGCAGCATTACCTGAACTGTTATAGTAAATGATTACTGGATGAACTGTATAGTGACTGTTAGGTCAATGGTAGCTTTTGAAAATTTTTAATTGAAATCCTATAAAACCATAATAAATTCCAACCCTAACTGCATCTTCTCTTGTCGGTTTGTTTTCTTGGTGACCTCCCTGTTTCTCCTGCCCCTTCATTCTTGCGCTGCTCGATCACATGTTATCACCCCTCACCAGCGCTAGAGACCTAGATGTTAAGTGCTGACCAAAATCACTTCAATTAATTCAGTCAAACTGTATCTTTCAGGTATCTGAAGTACAGTAGTCCAATTTTTTGCGAGATTTAGGTATAGGTATAATACAAACATTTTCATAATTTCATCTGTGCTTACACAATAGATTGCAACTGTGTGCAGTCTATTCTGATCCACTGCTGGTATTCAGTCACATCATCAGGATCATTGTCTAATCTATGATAGAGATTTGGCTTTAGGATATTTGAAGAACATTTTCTTCATTGCCTTAGCATACAAGAAGGATTTCCTTTGTCACATAAAATATTACTAAAGAAGTGACCTGTACTTTTAATTTTCACCAAAACTATTAAGAATAAATTAAACATATTGGTGTACAGTGCATATACAAATTAAATCTGCTGTAAGTTAATAATAAGACATCTTGAACCTTTAATATATTGTATTTACTTTATCATCTACCTCCATAACTACACGTTTACATCATCTCACTCAATAGATACCTACTAGACTCACGCCAGCTACTCTGTTGCCAAACTGCCGGCCTTCCACTACCAACCTAATACACTCACTGATACATCATCTTTCCCTTCCATTGTTGAAGCATTGAAAGTGCCATGACAAGTATGTCTGTACAAAGTAATTTACAAAATATTTACATTGGAATTGTTGTAAGTAGATATACATAATGACACTCATGTAACATACACTGACATTACACTGATAGTACAAATGCAAAGTGAGTTGTTTAAGGCAATTTGTTAATTGTACAAGATCATGTTAGGTAACACTTGTTAATACAACTTGAAACATTTTTTTTTTTACAAGGGTGAGTGTAACATTTCTCATTACTCTGTGATATCAGAGTAATAAATACAAGTTAGAAATTTACATTTCACTATATATTACAAGGACATTTTCTAGTAAAGTTACAAACTCACTGCAGTTCTTTACTTATGTGTTCCACAGTTCTGGCATACAGGCTTGTGTCTGGGAACTCGTTTACCTGTAATCTGCAAGTTGTCAGGAGTAGCAAACACTTTGAGATCAGTTCTAGTGCTAAGTGCTGAATTAACTGTTTGCTGGTCAAACCCTTTAAATGCCTTGGAGGCTGTATTTGACATTTCCTGCCTGACCTGATCGCTGATCTCATTATTTACGGGAATTTCACTATTCAAAGGACCATCTACATTGTCATGCTGTGTATCGTTCATTATGCTAGTGTTTATCATTTCCAAATC
>PNEQ01119185.1:0-33411 GCA_003012365.1 Medauroidea extradentata
ATTGTGCATGTGTGTATAACAGTTTACAGACTGTATATTTCTACAAGTGCATACTTGAAACAGTGTGTTTTATTTTTTGAGTAAGAATACTTTTACGTATATGAAATTTGTCACACTTATAGGTACGTTAAATGTACTGAAGCAAATTCGTAAAACAGAGTTCCCTTTACCTCAAACCTTTTAATATTTTAAATAAAAAATATTTTGTAAACTGTAAATCATTTCGAGCTTTATATCACTTCGTGTCATCTATAATTATTTTATATGATTCAAGCTACTACGTTACAAGAGACCACGCGCTGCTACCTCTACCAGCATCATGAACGCCTGGTACCCCTCTCACTTCCTTGAGTCACGAGTTTAAGGGTTGATAGGTAGTTGTTCGTCTGAACGTCAGGAACAAGACATTGCTGTGTTACCTCTCATTCAACCATGAGCGCCTAATACATTGTTTCAGAATTTCTCGTATTCCTGTGTCAATTTATTAATTTTTTTCTTTCTTTTTATGGTTAAATAATTTTTTGAACTGAGTGTCCATGTCCTAGTTGCCATAGTAACCGAGAATGTTCTGGCCAATAGGAGCAAAAGACAAGAAATAAGGGATGGTCTGCAGACACCCTCACAGGTATAGTGGGGGTAAAAGGAGCGTAGGGGTAGTTGGTGGTACAACTGACGAAGTAGGCGAACTGTCCGTTCCCCGGTAGAGTTGTTATTGTGATACTATATTTGCAAGTAACCTACTGATATCTACTAAAAGCTTATAAAATGCGTACAATTATTTTTAACAACCTTACAATAATGATTCTGGACCCTTAACAGATCCCTCTACTCTCTCATTTTCTCTCTCTACACACAAATGTATTTTACATACTATACATAAAAATACTTATAAATCGGGTAGCATTTGAGAAAAAGCGATGCAATGCTTGTTTTTATTTGTTGACGTAGAATGTGTATAACAACGCCTCGTGAAAAACGCCGAAGCCAATAGCCATTGCCGAGACATGTGTGTGCTGCAGAGGTGTAGTCTAGTAACACCACATCTCCAGCTGGCAAGCTTCCCTAGGCTCATCCTGCTTGAAGTTATGGAAGCTGCTCGGCCCAAGACTTCCGCGCCTGTCCATTCGTGCGAGACCCGCACCACGGAACAAAAGAGCAACGCGAACAAAACGAGGAGGCCGCAGTGCGAGGCGTCAGGAAAGCTGTAAAGCCGCAACGATCATCTGTTTGACCAACAACGATTTCCCCCTCCTGCCTCCTCCTCAAGTCTCCCGGGGCCTTCACCCTGTTGTCGGGCCACCGTCGCTCTTACAAAGCATTTTCTTCTTGTTTTGTTTTTTCTTCTTCTCTGGCTATTGCGCGGCTTTGCGGTCTCGACGGACGGAACCAGTCGCGGCAAGGACGTTACCCAATACGCGTCGCCCCTCTAATAAGACGAGAAAGTATCCTATTGCTTTCCTGCGGTCGCTGCGGAATGGATTGCCGAGGATAAAATACGTGGTGCATCATTCTCCCATCTTCAGTCCCTCCAAGGACGGTAAACTAAGGGCAGGGCCACACGCTGAGGGAATTGGTGGATGGGGAGGGGGGCAGCACCGAGCATACATTTTATGTAAACCTCTAACAAGTCCACGATTGTTACTGTTGTTCAGTGTCACGTATAACAAAACCTGAAAATAAAGTTTAGTTTAATTACCAAATACTCAAATTTGAACTAATTTTTATTCATTTTTACGTTTAAGATCCCCGCCCCCTCCCCTTTTCTTTCCTACGGCCACCACCCCCTTCCTAACAATAAAGTTTTGTGAGCGAACCTGACCAGAGTGAGTCTGCAAGCACCCCGTCTGAAAGTCGTATACTACTGTACTTACGACGCCGCTTGTTACGAAAACCCACCTACCAAACTCGTAAAATGCGTTGCAGCGTGTTCGTAAAGCGGTTTTTTACGGGACTATTCCGCATGCGCCCTTTGTGCAAACGTACGGGAACAAAAAAAAAACCTCGGACAAGGACGAAATGCCATTGTTTAGACACCGTGCTAATTAAAAACCACTGTTTCTAAGTCCTCCAACATGGCTAAAATTGTCTTTTCAGGCTGCCGCACTACCAAATGTACTAACTAGATGTATGTGAATTTCATATACAAACGTGCATTGAACTTTGCTACGGACTTTTCACACATAAAATTACATAAACTGTTCGGCGTGAACTTTGCACGCCGCTAGCTCAGTGCTTGACTCGTTGAGGCTATACGGCATTTGATCCCTTCTTCAAGATAGTCCTTATATCTGCGTTACATCTGAGCCTCTAACAAGCAGTAGGCGGCACCTTTAAGGGGGAGTATTAAACAAATATATTGTAATTTCGGTTTTGGAGCCATAACATTTATTCAAATTGTATTATCAAAATTTTATCTTCGTCAAGGATATATTCTTGGTAAATGGCTTGATATAAATAATAATGAAATCTTTAATTGATTTGACATGCAGTATCATTGTAAGAGAATTCTTGAAAGTTAACCTATATTTCTCTTGTAATGAGTTAGCGTGACAGATTAATGAAATATTCCATCATTATTTATGTCAAGCCGTTTACCAAGTGTATGTATATTGTCGAAGAGAAAATTTTGATAATACAATTTGTATAAATGTTATGGCTCAAAAACTGAAAACACTATAAAATTGTCTAACACTCCCTCTTAACATTACAGTAGGTGGATTTATTTAGTCACCTGCTGGGGTTAGGTAGGTTTATGAATAATTAACCGTTTTTTTTAAGTGCGTAGGCCTACATATTTACGAGCGAATGTTGCCGATTTGCAAAAGCAAAAAAATCAACGAACAAAGTATGCCAGTTTTAGCTTTTGTCAAAATATACACAATTTCAGTAAGGAATATTATCAAAATATAGTACGGAATTTTTTGCGCGTTATATGTTTGTTGACAGCACTGACATCTGTTTCATTGTGCTGTATTCTGCAATTCGACGAAATTCGATCGCAATGGCTTACTACCAAAGAAATGGTTTAGCATATTATGCTAACGTAACCGATCACATGAATCGTTGAAAGCTCGCAAGTTTAGTTAGTCACGTGACGAGGATTTCTCGATCAGCAAGCTATGTTTAAAAACTTGCTATACGCACGAAAATCAAATTGGTTTACTCTTTGTGCTCTACAAGCTGCAATATTTCTGCTCCTGTGTTTCTTATGTTTTGCAACAATATAGTTTTTAAACTTTAACGAGAGCGGATTTCTCAAATCTGTTTGACAGTTTTGTTTAAAATGGTTTTCGTCTTGACAGCAATTTTTTTCTAAGACAAGAAATTATACGGTATCGAATAAATGTCAACTAACGAAAATTTCGTTAGTTAGATAATTATCTAAAACCTTAAAATTTACAAAAAAAATATATATATACAGACAACGTGGTAAAAAACCTATTAAACAATACTGCTTTCGTTTTGTCTTAAAATATAATTATCGCGAAAGCAGAAGTCGTAGGATACCAATATCTTAATATAAACGTGCATTGAAACTTGCACCATACATGCCGTCATTATGGAAACGATTTACACAATAACACAATGTAAACGTGACATACGTCGAGGAACGTCATGGTAGTGTCGTGGTCAGACCACATTCGTCCCAATGCGGCGATCCATACTAGGAATATCCCTCAAGTTGCTACAGAATTAAGCATTTGGTAAACTTGACGCGTGGTGCCGTTGCCAGACGGGTTTTTCTCGGGATACTCCCATATGCCTCGCTCTTGTATTTCGCAATTTTGTCAATACTCATCTTACAAACATATGCTTTTTTCAACTGTACGTATATTCTTAGATACATTTTATAAGTTAACAAATACCGCTTTGTAATCCATAGTATAGAAATGGTACTACTAGCGTAAACGTTTAGTAACATTGAATGAGAATAAATAAGAATAATTCTTAGAACATATTATTTTGGACATACGCCGTTGTAACACTATGTGGTCCCAGAAAACAAAATTATGAAGGAAAACAAAGAGAAACATGCTGAGTTTGTATGTAGTAAACATATACACAAATAAAAAAAAACCATAATGCCCATAACTTGTAGTAACATTGAATGAGAATAAAGATCAATAACTCTTGGATCATAATAGTTTGGACATACGCCTTTGTACCACTGTGTGGTCCCAGAAAACAAAAAAAAAAAAATGAAGGAAATCTATAAGAGAAACATGCCGAGTTTGTCTGTAGCAAACACATACACAAATAAAATAAATCATGAACACTCCCATAAAGAATTGTGTGATATTGCTAGAATTTCATGAAAAAACAAAATTTAAAACAACTAATCAAATAAGAAACACAGCCAATTGATAAAAAGTCAGACATATCTGTCAACACAACACATGCTACTACTGAGAAGAGGACGTCACAGACACAAGACTGGATGACGAAACGATGACGACATGCTGGTTGCCACTTTGCAGGAGCAAATCTCAGATTTTAAATATTATAATTAGAGATGATGGTATATCGCGAAAATGTTTTGTGCCAAGATAGCCTTGAAAACACTGACACATCGTAGCTGTCTGCAAACCAATACCAGGAATCCAATATTACAATATCGGGATTCTTATTGGCTCAGTCAAATAGGGCAACAGCTCCACGTACAAGCTAAAGCCAGTAATCTTCAGGTAAGCTGGACGTGTATTGAAATCCATCAAACAGTCAACTTTTCCCGCGATAAACCATCATCTCTAATTATAATCAATAACGAAAGCTGACAAAACTGTGCATTTGATAGATACGCATTTATACTTACGTATTAGGGAAAAGAAATTCAGCATTTTTTTTTGTATAGGGGATTCGGAATAAAATGAGCACTCAAAAAAGCCCTGATTATTTTCTATTTTTTGCCAGTTTATATCTTTCCGCTGTATGTAAACATCAACATTGCCACGTGCTTTTATTTACATAAGCTAATACAATGTTTACATTTACGTTACACTGCTCCGATAAATTTTAGCTACAATATGTACTCATTAAATGCACGGTTGTTGAATATGTGCTATACTCAGTAGTAATCTTAGTTATAAATACATGCGAGTAAACATTTTATAAAACTGGTTTCTCTGCGTCTACTCTAACGGCGCTATTACCGTTACGAATCTCGTAAATGCACGCACAGTATAGTTGAACTTTTGAATTAAAACCGCCACTAAAAACACACACGAAACACACAACTCAAGAATTCAAGTTCCGTTCAGCATACTGCAATGAACGACGACGACGCATGTAAAGAGAAACAATAAATAACGTATTATCTTAATGTGTGAAATAGGGAAAAATGCTGTTCCTATTTCCAGATACTCAGGCTGGCGATCATGAAACTTAACAACTTACATTACTAGAGCCACGATTTTATGGCGAAAAGATTTTTGCAACATTTGGTTTCGATGCGTCATGTGCACACCTGCAGCTCTGCTACATCGTCTGATATTGGATGATTTTACACTCACTGTCCTTGGCAAATTATAGACGTACAGACTAACAATAATCTTATTCTGATTGGTGCAGTCAAATGAGAAACGTTTCTGAACATAGACACGCTGCCAATAACCTTGAAACAGAACTGCCGATGTGCACGTGAGTCACTGAAACAAAGTGGGGCAAAAATCTTTTCGCGACAAAATCGTGGCCCTATACATTACTAATGACTTCACATAATTTAGGAATGATATTCACAAACAGTCACGTCTAATACTTTTGAATGTGTTTATCTGAAGCCCATATTCATTACACAACGGACAAACAAACTGAATGACGCAATTCGCTTTCAACCTTAGCGGCGAAAACCTAACTCTGATGCCATCTTTCGGTAAAATTTTAAACTACCTCTGTGGCGCGAAGCGTTAGCGGCACGTGCTAACGATAATCGACTCAGTTGCGTCGCTTTGTGCTGGCGCTAATTAAATACAATTATACAGTCAGTAGGTATGTCCGTAAGAACTTAAATAAGTATTTTAAAGTATATTAAATACAGCGAAGTCGTTTGCATTTGATGTTGTTTCACTAATGCTGCATTCAAATAAGAAAATACACGGAACTACATGCAATTATTCGCTACCAACCATACAAACAATAATGTAACTGTTGTTAATGTTGACTTAGGCCTATATGCAGTAACGGCTAGTGATTTTTTTCAAAGGTTAAATCTTTAGTGCTCACTTTATCCCGAATGACCTATAAGCGACTTATTCAAGTTTTGTGTGTGTGTATGTGTAATCATGCGTTTATTTCCATGTTCAGTTGCCACTATCAGCGAAGTATTCTGTGTTCTTCGGGCCCTTCTGATCCCCATTTGACAACTCGGGAACGTGAAAAAGCGCGCGGCCAATCCCAGACCAATTTGACGCAATTTGCGTCCTTTAGCGTGCACCCGTGCTGCTGCTCTGGGCGTTGTTCTATCACCCGCATTTGACTTTTTCGATTCGTGTGGTCTCTCTCTCTCTCTTTCTCCCGCTTCTCCTAGTCCTCCGCTGGCATTATTCTGCCCGGGCAGATCCAATCTGGTTTCCGCGACGCTTATCTCGTTCGTACCTTTCTTTGCCACGAACATCACGCAATCTTCTGCGCCAGCACACCCCTGTAAATCTCCACAGAAAAAATTGATCACACAGTGGAGGTTTAGGCCCCTGGCTGAGCACATATTCTGAAAAGCTGCTAGGGTAGTCGATGAAGTGGTAACAATCCCATCCCCCCCTTTTTTTTCCTTGGTTACGCGTATTGTTGCACTGGCTCCCTGCTGAGTTCGACCGACCACCAACGAATTTCTGAGTCCACGCGTCCGCTATGCAAAAAAAAAAGCCTTAACTTCTACACAAGCCTTGTAAACGAACTTCAAAAATTAATAAGCCAGGTATTACGGGAAAAACATTAAAAAAAAAAAAAAAAAAAACAATTGTGAAAATTTTTAAATGCGCTTTAAAACGATTAGAGTACATTTTAATGAGCAGATTGTTCGACGAAGAACGTTAATCCTCAGAATCCGGTGTCAAGAGGCGCTTACGATGATGGTGATGTAAGTCACTTTTATTAAGAGGTGCTCTTTCATTCATATTAAATAAGTTCTAAAAGAATGTTCCATTTAAATTACTATACTTTTTGCTCAACTTTCAAAGTAAAATTCAAGTACAAAAAAAACTGATGTTTTATTTTATTTGTAAAAGCAATACTCGTTTTTGTGGAAATTACTTTACGTGTCTTACACCACTATCATTCTAAGCACTCATTTCACGAATTTGTTGTACTGTTATAAGTAATTTCCATGTAAATTGGCTAACAATACTATTTTTTGCCATCCAATAAAGAGTTATGGCACAGTTTAGAAATTAGTACGTAAACACACAAAAATCGTTGGTAAAGATACAGAAGTATTGAGGTTTATTTATTTCAACAACTTCTAGCAAATTTTAAATTAATTATTTATATGGTTTTTTAAAACTAGTTTTCAATATTAATTTGTAAAAGTACAGAAAATATTACATTGGGTGGTTGCGTAACTTTGTCGAACTTCAACGTTACAGTATGGCTTTCTGTTGGGTGGGTTTTGTTTCTTACATATGTGCTCTTCCTCACTTTGCCGCCTCGAGAGTCATGTATCGTGACATACACTAATGAATAACTGCATATGTTGATTCGCTTAGCACAACACTAAGAAGTTCACCTTATCACTCTGTCACTACATCGCGTCAACAATTAATTAACTACTGTGAAATATTTCTGACGAACGGTTTTACTACGGTACCTTGAACACCGACTTCATAGATATTATTAATGCCTGAAAAATCTGTAGCAAAGTTCAGTTCACTATTATTAGAGATGATGGTATATCGCGAAAATGTTTTGTGCCAAGATAGCCTTGAGAACACTGACACAACGTAGCTGTCTGCAGTCATCAAATATTACAATATCGGGATTCTTATTGGCTTAGTCAAATAGGGCAACAGCTCCACGTACAAGCTAAAGCCAGTAATCTTCAGGTAAGCTGGACGTGTATTGAAATCCATCAAACAGTCAACTTTTCCCGCGATAAACCATCATCTCTAACTATTATATATAGTTTTTAATGTGTCACGTAAGTGTATTTTGAATCATGGCAGTATGACAAAGCTGTTTTTATCTTTGTTCTATGAATTCGAAACAAGGTTTTTAATGTGTATCGTGTACGGCCACCTTAATGAGGAAACTCATATCGGTAATGAACATAGTATATTTACGACGCATAACTTAACTAATATGTTAACCTTGGTAAATACATATGTATGCTAAATGAACTAGCAAAAAAATTGACATAAAGCTGCTGTTAACAACTACTCTGAAAAATAAGTTAAACGCACGCAGGTATAGGCTGTTCACTATACACTGAGCACTCAGCAGAACTTGTAATTAATTAAAAACATGTTTCATTGAGCCAATAGATGTAAACATACGAGAGCATTGAAACTTGTACACTAGTTTTTAGTTACACGGAAGTTTTCATAATTAAAGTTGGCTGCAAAACGGCCAAAAGAACACGTTGTGCACTGCTCACTTTATCATGAATGACCTGCAAGAAATAAGCGAACAAAATTTTATACTTACGCGTGCTACAAATCTGCATTGCGTTTTTTGGAACTGTCAGATAAACTCCTGTAGTATTTATTCTAAACAGAATAATTTTCAATTCACATTATTTAATTCAGGCAGATTAATTACGCATCAACTTGTAACAATTTGCTTGTGATATCGAATTAACGTCATGTAATATCACTAATATCGAAGATAGGTTGTGTTAAAGCTTAAAGGGTTTGGTGCATGCTATGAATTCTATTTTTGAAGTTGTAATGCAGGGCATTCATATTTGATTTAACAACTATTTTCTACTTACATAATGCTTGTTTAAAATGTTTCGAATTTTTTACGGCAATTTGGAAAACTGAATTATTGAAATTAATGCAGTTTTTTGTTATGCTCGTTCAGCAGCTGAATACTTATAACAAGGTACGGAGGTATACGTAATCGAATTTAAGAGTATTTTACCGTGGAGATGGTTAAATAACGATAAAATTATTTAGTAAAAATATTTAAAATTTCGTCACTAAACGTTGTTTCAATCTAGACAACTTCTGCCATGTTAAATAATTAATATACGTTCCTCAAGTGATTAAGATACGCTTTTAATTTCATTATCTTCTTTACTGAAACATAAAACACGTGCTCTGAAGCGTGCGTTGTGAAAGTGTGCGTGTGTACCTAAAATCCTCATAAATGCTGTTATAGACCGTTCACTTTAAAGTGAACATATTCTTGACACTTATAATAATAATAAGAAATGTATTTATTGTGACTATTGACATTAAGTTTTGACTGTTGAGAAATGTTTACACTAGTTTTAAGTTACTTGGAAGTATTCGTATTTAGAATAGTAAAGATAGCGACACAATGCTCACAGAAAATAGTAAGCAGTACTCAGATTATACTGAACAGGCTGTACAAATATCAGTTTTGTCGTCAGGACATGTTACTTTAAGCACGTAACCGAATTGGCCACTCTAAGAGGTTCCACGTGCCGTTTTACTATATGTTCTCAATGCACCAAAGCTCTTAACATGCGGCATCACAAGTCTAGTTGGTACTAACTGTTTTTGTATTGTTACGTTGTTGTTTAAAAACAATTAAAAATGCATCATTATGGTACTATAGTAAATAACGTTATATTGATTTATGTTCATAACTTCGTAATAGCTCACCAATATCGATGACGCAATTCGCCATATATTATTTGATAATTTTGAATATATTCTCGCCTTTTCAGAGCCATCAGGTAATATGTGTGTAATGATTGGCGTCTAGAGCTATTATATATACATATATATAGATGAAAATTTTGTTTAAACCTATAAATGAAAATTTTAACACGTGGGGTGACACCCAACAATGGCAACGTCCGCAATGTTTTCCATATCTGAACATCGGTAGTGAAAAGGCAAGAGGTTGGACTCGGTCGCAGTGAGTGGTCTAACAGCTAAACCACCTCGCAGTTGATTGAAATTCTCTGTATGGCTCACTTACAGAATACAAATTAATTAATTGCATCTCGTAATAAGAGGCTGCAATAATTTTGCTTCGAACCTTCAAGTTGTAATATAAGTATCTGAAACACCACTGTAAAACATTCGTGCAGATAAGAAAGGAAAACAGTTTGCAGTTTCTGTATTACAAACATATTATATGTGCGTCTTGTGTGAACAGTATTTTCTCACCCCGTCGTTTTAAATTCCGCGTACTTTATTAAGTGCATAATAAAGCTCGGACAGCGGATTCCTGAGATACAATGCAAACCAAACGTAGCCTAACAGCCACAATTTTGTCGTTTTACCGAGGTCGTTAGGCCAGCGGATATCGGTCGGTTAAGCGGTTTATCCCGAATAACGTGTTGGCCAATTATAATATCGCCCACCCTCGGCCCATAAACGTCGCTTTGTTAATGCCAAAAGAGATTTCTCGCGGCATCGGCTCGTTTTCTACCACTTTTTTCCTTTCTCAGTCGGATTGAAATGTTGTTAGGTTCTCTCTCAGACTCGCTCTCTCTCGCTCTGTCTCTTTTACACACATGCATATACACACTCTTTCTCTCCTGTATTTTCTACTTTAAACAGACGGGGACCAGCAAGGCGGGCGATCCCTCGTTTCCAGGCTGCTCTACGCAACAAGGGTCTCGTGTGATCTATTCAAGTGAAGCCCGAATTCCTGCCGTGAAACGACCACTTAACTTTTTAATGATACGCAAGGACAAAGAAAACCACGAAGAAGGGGGTATAAAGCATTGAGAGACAACCTTTTCGCGCGACCACTAAAACACTTTTCGCTTGACGTCGTAAAATCGTATCGCTGAAGGCTCGAGGTAAGGACATTTTCCTTTAGTAAAAGCGCGCAGATAATTGCTTTTACGGCCATATTAAAAATGTATAAAATTATTTTTGCCGTTTTTCTTTCCTGGAGTAGCCTAATACAGTTCGTTTCTTTAAATGAAATGTGACTAGAAATAAATTACCATTCACAAAATTGCACTGGTATTTTTGTATCGTAAATTTATTAATATAATTGTAGTATATACCCAAAAAGGCGTTACATAAATTTAAAAGAAAAATTTTAATGATTGTGTGATTATCTCTTATGCGCAGTGTATCATTACATCGATTTGTTTGTCCTGCTCTTCAAAACATGTCCTATACGTTGAAACAATTACATCCACGACTGTAATTACTCTGTCCATAAACTGACAAATTATTTAGAACACGCTGTAAAGAAAGTATGGAACTACGCACACATTTTTTGGGTGAATTTATATTTGTGTATGTGCAATTTTCAGAAACAACCGCGTTTTGTGAATTTTTACACAAATGTTTCCAGAAATGTAATAAGGGATGTATATTACAATAAAAATAACATTAAATTTACAAGTTAATAAACAAAACAAATGACATGTTAGATTACACGTTTTGGAGTATGTGTAAGAATACATCAATGTAGTGTTATTTCTTCAATTTGGTGTAGTTATTTGCGGTACTGTCATTGTTAAAACACAATCTTGTCTGTTAAATATTTTGTAGTTATATATTAGAAAAACAACAAATGAGGAGTAATTTCCCCTAACGACGTAGAGTTGTACCGTATCGCTATTGTTAAAACGTCATTACACCAGTTAGATCTTAGTTATAACGTAGAACATTTGCATAGTTTTTAAAGTTTTAAAAATTTTAAATTACATATTTAGGAGGAAAACTAATGGTTAAGAAGAAACTTACTAACTAATGTCTTTGAAATGTTCTAATTTTTTACGTATTTGTAATTGAAGCTTCGATGATTTGTATGTATCAAAACGCCCTCATTATATATACCGCAAAATATTTAGACTTGTGTTATAAAGAAAAGTGTAGCTACATTAGCAATTGCGTAAATATATAAGTTCGCGTTATAACGCACAAATGTTCATCTCCGGAATTTTCAGGTAAGTAATATTAGTGTAGACGTAAGGATGGCAACTATTAAGATGTTGGGTGACTAGTTACTAGGAATTTTTCTGTGAATTTAAAAACATTTTAAAAGTATCAGTTTAAGTGACTATGCAAATCGGGAAGTGTATTTTAAATTGCTCTTTTGAAGCATTTCTTTTTTTCAGTTAAGGGTAATGGATGTACCAGTATCCAACATCAATAGTAAGAAATGTTCACACGAAATTTTGGAAATACAAACAAATAAAATAAACAGTTAATATCCAGGTTATACTATAGATGTTAGGAAACTCTTTGTAGGTGACACACTCGGAAGATACAAAAGGAAGTTAACTGCAAAGTAAAAACTAAATTTAACAACACTGATTTATTTACAAAACGATAGCCGACATTCTGAATCATTACTGTTTCTGAACCACAAAGTTTAATATGTAATAATCCGTAGAATGCACGTTACATCTCAAGTTACACGTGTGACCTTATAGTTAGAGGAATTGACAACTAATGAGACTTTTGTTAAAAAGAAATTTCCTTTGATTGAATGCCCGCTAAAAGAGCAGTACGAATATTGCAAAACAGCGTAAAAGGCTGTAGTTCAAACTGTAAGGAATATTATTTTTACGTCTTACGCTTGTAAATTTACACTTGTAGACTGAATAAATAAATAAATAAACGCACTTTCTTTGTGTCCCTTTATTCTTTCGTCAATTATTGAAGAATGACAAGAGTGACTATCTTTTTTATCTTACGTCATGTATAACATAGCAGTAGCATAATTTACCAACGGTGATACAGCGGCATTGTTATTTTACAATTATCGACAGTATTTTACTGTGACGCACTGTTAAACATGCCAAAACAAAGTGATTATTAAATCCAAGTATGTCAGTGGAAACACTGCTGCACCAATCATTGCGTGTAACATTTTTAAGTTCAATTTAACAGTGACGGTAAGAACTTTACGATAATTATACGTTGGGTAAATTTCTTAAGTGAAGAAACGTAACCAAACAAGATGTCCATCGGATTCGTCGACTGTTTCTCGAAACAGACATGAAGAAACGCCTGGATGTGTTTAATTTACACGATAATTCATATGATCGACTCACGCTACGGTGCAAACAAGAAAAGTCGTAAATACATTTAACTGAAAAAAAAAACAGTAAATTATAAATACGTGTTCCTGCGCATACCATTCTATGTATAATACCGGTTCTATTCACAGACAGGAATTAAAAATGTAGGTTTTAAATTCTGATGGTCGGAATGATTGGGTATTTGCGTAAGGTAATTGTAAAAGAAAATTATGAATCTGTAAATGTTGTTCGTTTATTTTAAATTAGCGTTTCCTCTACAACTGTAATTGTAAAAGTTATAAGCACTTACTTAACATTTAAGGTCGTCACCATTAAATCAACAGTTAGCAACCTCAAAAAATCATATCCACCTGAAACGTTGTCTGGCCATACAAAAAATACGGAAATTTCAACGCTGAAATAACACGTTTACAAACAGTTTTCCGTTTTTTTTGTGGCGTACTATAGGTTTTTCTGAAATAATTTGTTCTTAAAACACAAACATCGAGTGAATAATGTCTCTTTTAGTGTTTAGGCCTATATGATACACTTTTGCATAATGAAAGAAACCTAACTTTTTATGTGGCTTGTGGCTCGCCTACGTGTAGTTACTTACAGAGGTTGTAACAACTTAAACCAATTAAATAAGCGATGAACAACCGTAATTAGTAATTATTCACTGATTCTGATCTTGAGCGAAATATTTCCTTTGTATTTAAATACCCGTATCGTACCACGCATTGATTTTAGTTTCGCAGTGTAGTCTTTGCGTGTTGCACCTTTTCAAAATGACAAATAAACAGCGAGCTCGGTACTATTGGAGACGAAAATGTTACTGGCAAATTGTTGTACGACGATATTCTACATGTGCAATGTGGCAACACTGCAAGGAGACAGTCCCTTCTTGCGTTCCACGGTCAGGTATTATTTAATGAATGTTAATAATTATGTTTGGACTGCTCGGTGTTTTAACCTGGACCAATAATATGCAGGTCAGAACTGTAATAGTAAGATAAGTAATGTCTATGGAGCGCAAGAGGGGAGTATGTACAGTGCTATGTTGCCACATTGCGCACATAAAATGTCCTAGAACATTTTCGTCTCTATTTTAGACCAGGATTCGTGTGGTGTTCTTATTAGGCGTTTGTTTCTGGACATCCTGTATATATATATATATATATATATATATATATATATATATATATATACACATATATATATATATATATACACGGTTACTTCACAATTACGGAGGTTATCAACCACCCAGAAAAAACAACGCTGACTTGATGACGAGACTTTGTAAGTTCGCAATCATCCTAAAGCATTTTGTGGTCACCTTAATTGGTTTGAAACATTTTGTACTGAACATTGATATGCCACCAATAAAATTGGCAGTAGTAATTTTTTTTCTCAAACAATTCTCGATTGTCACCCCATTTCATTATTATCCATGTTTTTGTCTTCACCGACTTTGCGTACACCGATGTACGCAGAAGTATTTTAATATGCTTTGAATGAACTGACTGTACAACGTAGCTACCTCCTTTTAGCACTATGAGCAGTTACACATGACGTTACCAGGACATCGGCTTCCGAACAACTTGTAAACAATGTAGTTTATTTTAAATATTAACTCGTATTGATGGCTTTTTTTTTTCTGAGACATCGTACGATATAAGGATTACACATTTTGAAAGTAATACTATGGGAGGTATTTTTGTTGTAGCTATTCAAACAGGTCATCGCATAATTTTTGTTGTAGTTTGAATAATACGATTCGTGAAAGAGTCATTAAATTAGCACATTTACCTGTAGCTAGAGGCATCACACACTACAACGAATCAGGTTAAACCTCACAAATATATGAGAGTGCTTTACGTCTCGTTGGCAGGGTTGTCATTACAGAAAGTTTCAAAACTTTACAAAAGGGCAGCGACTGGTTGAGTAGTTAGCTTGGAACCTTTCCTGCATTCGTCTGGGGCGATTCCGAGAAACTGTAGAAAACCGAAATCAGGATGTTCTGAGTCAGAAATCAAACCCGGGTCCTCCCGAATGTGATATCAGTGTGTTACCACTACGCCATTTCGCTCAGTTGGATTTATCTGTTAAGAAGTGTTGATAATAGTTTTAAGATTTCTGCGGTCTGAAAGTACCTTGAAAAGATAAAATAAATCGTTAGCGGCAGATGTTACCAATTGCTCCTGACTAAACTTACGTTGTGCTTGAAAAAATAATTAGTAACTATTTATTAATCTTCTAAATATATCATAATTTTAACATATTTAATAGTGTCACGTAGCAACAAATGCCAATAAGAACACAGATTTATGAGATGCATGCATCATATTCACAAATATATGAGAATAATTTAAATCGTGGAAAGTAGTTAAATTTTAACAAGAATGTGTAAAAAATATTTATGGTTATTTCAAAATAATTCGTGCACTTTTTAAAACCCTGATTTTTTTCCCTACAAGATATTTATGTATTTTCCTGTCTCTTTTTCGTATAGTCAAATCACGCTGAATATCAGCAGAAGTGTATAGAATATACCGAATAAAAAGTTAACACCCAAGGCAAGAACATAAATTATTTTTCTAATAATTATTCCAAACAAGACTGTGTTCAAAAGTGCTCACTTTATCTGGAACGAACTATACGTAGAGCGGGTAGAGGAAAAGAAGGACCTTGTATAAGTGAGTAACTCAATGACACAAGCGCTCTACTTTCCTCGCGCCTTGTTAGGCTAATTCGTTCGACCTCCTCGAGCACTTAAGCCACTCAGCCCGCGTCTCAGCACACGTCACTCCTAAGTCACTGTACGACACACACAGCTGTCTTCGCGCTGTGTTCCGGCACAACCTGATCAGTCCGCAATACTTAATGCAATGTGAGTAAGAAGAAATGGAAATATTTTGGAGACATTGGTGTAGGTAGCCAAAAATTAATTGAGTAATGGCATTACGTGCATATATGCAGCTTTGCCTCATGGTGAACGATTGGATGTTTTAATTTTCACTTCACTTGCATTAGAGTTCCACTGGCATAGTTAGAGCTGACGATTTTTTTGTGAAAAATTTTCTGCCCCACTTTGTTTCATTGCCTTACGTGTACATCTGAAAATATGCTTCTTGGTCAGTGATTGGATAGTTTAAGTGCCGTATCTATAAACGGCTTTCAAATGACAACCAACTACTATATCCATAGAGAAAGTATTGGTAAGCAGTTGGTTGTCATTCGAAAGAGGTCTATAGTTTCGGCCCTAAGTTTCGTGCGTCCTGTGGGTCTGCCCGCAAATTGCAGACGTATAGTGACGTTATACATTTATTCTGATTGGTGTAGTCAAATGAGAGACGTGTCTGAACAAAGACTTGCTGCCAATAACCATCAGAGCTTCCGATGTGCAGATAAGGAATTGAAACAAAAGAATGCAAAGTTATTTTCGCGACAAAATCGCGCTTTTAATAATGATTAATGTTTGTAGGAACAGGGTTTTTATTCGGGCTGGTTTCTGAGATACAGCTCATTAATATAAGTGAATAAAACATGCAACACTTATCATTGATAGAGCAATTAAATAATCACAGGGTTATGAGGAGGGGAATGTAATTGCAAACTTTTTTTCAGATCCATGTCACGTGAATTATGTTTACAGTCACATGCTGGTAAAAATGCAAACTGACTGAAAATAACAATGAGCAGTGTTTCAAAACTACTGACATTATCGTCAACACTATATACTCATCTGAAACAAAACAAGTGACACGCAACCTCAGATAACGAGCTGTAAAATGTCAAATAACCACTGTATTCGTATAAATGGTTCTCTTGTGGGATATGGAAAGGAAATTTGTTGAGCGAACTACCGGAATTCCCAATTGTCGATACAATCTTAACTACTTATCATAGTTCGATGGGACTTTGTGTGGAGTGGACATGTTATTAGTGGACTTCTATTTTTACAGTACTATGCGGTAGTTTTTTTATCAAGTAAAAAATAAGAGCCTTAAACCACAAAATCCATAATAATTTAAATTTTAATTTTAGATAATTTTAATATGATAATATTAAAGTCCCTATAGCAGCCGAGTTTCAAAAATACTCGCGTTTGGATTATAAAATTATTTTAACATCCGTAAACCGTCTGTTTGAGAGGATACTGGTAGTAAAATTATTTTAAATATAAAAATTCGAGTATTTTTAAAATTATGTTGTTATAGAGACCTGGTTAGCACCATTTTAAGAATTATAAAAATTTAAGGTTTTAAAATTTTGAGGATTGTGTGGTTGAAGCTCTTATTAAAAAAACAGTTTTTAATTTTTTACTCGAAGCAAAGCATACTATCACCTAATGCTGCAAAAATAGACGTTCACTAATTAAAAAATCTACTCGACAAAAGATGTTCCATTGAATTATGATGAGTACTTCAGATTTTATCGACGATTGAGTGTTCGAGTCGTTCACTCGACATCTTAACTTTACATACCGCTTAATAGTGACTTTTTTTTTTAGAATATGTTCCTATTATTCTGTCTTAATTAAAATTTAGCACTTTTCAATAAAGCTATATTATACGTTTACGATTCCAAATTTACTGTAATATTTTCATCTTGTTACTATTTTCGTTACTAACCGGTTCTTAACTGAAGCTTTCATTAGCCCTAACACAATATATATATATATATATATACATATATATATATATATACATAAATATATATATATATATTTTTTTTTAAATTTTCTTTTGCGATTATATTCTCTTGAGCGCAGACTTATTGTTATATTTAACATTTATCTCATTCATAGTTTGATGTACGGCATCATCTGCCGAAATTATGTCATAGGCCCACATTTCTTAAAAACGGTTAATTTTAAGTAGTGTCAGTGTATGGGTAACACAGTTATTTCTCTCTGTCTTTTATTAGTGTTTTTTTTTTCGAGCGGCATGTCAAGAATAATTATCAGGAAACATATTTTTTTTATATCTTATATGTTAATTTTCTAATACAGTAATATATAATCACTGTATTTATTTGTAACACTATGTCTATATTAAATAATTCTAAATATGTTAAAGTAAATAAGCTTATGCATAGTGCTCTTACAATCTCTCCAATTCAGTAATAAGTTTTAATAACTGATGCGCAATTGTAACGGTACGTAATTACACTACATATCTTGACTCAACATAAGATACCTGTTTTACAACCATTGTGAGCTGAGATGGAAATAAAATCGACTCTTTACGGAACAACTGGAATGTGAAAGAAATGACGTAGGAATTCAAAATGCTTATGGTGAAGGTGTTCCTTGCACACGGATTGAAATGTTCAACTTCTTGGAGCTTTTAGGCAATATAAAGTCTTCTCGAACAAAGAGCGTTCTCGGAATCGAGGATTTTCGCCAAATGCCAAGGGTACAAATTTCACAGGACTTGTTTGTTGAATGTATCTTCTCCGTGTCAGGTTGTTATTGTTTCAACATATAGTTACGCCTGCAACCTTACTGAAATACAGCTAGTATTGAAAATAAATAACTCCTTTCTGTACATGTAGTCTAGCTAAAACTGGTACATTAGGTAGTAAAGAGTACTCACAAAGGCTTAACAAAACTGATAATCAAAATTTGACCAACTGAGATTATCATATGGCGTACGTGATTAGCGACTTCAGCAACGATTTCTTAAATGAATTAATATTTATTTCCAGATTGGCCTATTTAAAAAAAATTGCTCGAATGTTAGCTACAAAAAGTTTTATTGTTAAACTTTATTTGATACTGGCGACAGTGACAGTACGGCATATTTAAATTGTATATCCATCAGGAATGATATCAGTGTGATTCAATAAAGCAGCAAGGTACGAAATTATAAAAATCGTGCAAGGAAATAGTGAAAAAAAAAGTAAATAAATAAAAAAACCTTTGTCCGAACGCTTGGCAATGGTTGAATATGTTTGTGTACAATTGCGTAACTAGCAATAAAATCAACGTTTTTAAGCAATGCTTTATTTTGGGACGGATCCGAAAAAGGAGGGGTTGATGCAGCGATCTCTCCTCAAAAAAAGTACTTTAAAATATAAATGGAACACAAGCATTCTGCTACACTTAAATTGTATTATAATTCGTGTAACATTTTCCTCAGCAATGTTCGAAGTAAAGTCAGTAAGAAAAGTGACCATCTGGGTAAGTATGTACGATCAATACGGTCTCAAAGCTTCTACGGCTAGTTAATAAGGTTAATTTATATACTTTTAGCAATTTACTGTCCCCAAAACTCCTTGCTGGATTCGTGTCTGACTATTGTGCACTCCCACTTAACTGTTTCATGCTTCTGTAACACATTTTAACTTTCTCGTCTATTTGGGGGTCAGTGTATTTATTGAGATGTTCTAGAAGTTCCAGATGTAGTACTTCAGCTGCGATTTTCGAGACTTAAATACTATTGGCAGGAAATCTGTAGCAAATTTCATTGCACCGTTTTCTGTGAGTTCCACAGAAACTCTCAAGGTACATTTCGATGCACGACAGTGATAAAAGGCTGTTTAAGTTATGCTGATTGTTTCTAGCCGTGTTTTTATTGTGCGTATTATTTCAACAGTGACGTTCCGTAAGGTAAAGGCAACGAATATGAGACCCATTTTGTAAAAAGTTCATAACTTTTCAGACGGTAGACTTAAATGAACTTTTAACATGAACACTATCACTCTAAATAGTTTATTTAAAACTGAAATACATGCAATTGATATCTAAAGTAAGATAGTAATTAACTGCGCAATGAAGCGAAACACTGAAACTTAGCAGGACTGAAAAAAGGCCTCCTTATATGAGACACACTATTTTTTGCTCTTTTTCGGCACCGAGGACAGAGAAAGTGGATGTCACTGACACCTCAGTGTCCATGAGCTCAACGATACCAGCCTGTGCATTGTATCCACTGTTTGCCATGCTCGTCATCTGAAAACATACATCCACAGAAGAGGCATTCAGCGTCGTTATTGCCTTATGGACAGAGCTATCTAATGCTATGTTAAACTTATCTTCGTATTCGTAGCTGCTTGAGCTGTCCACTAATATTCTTTTGCAACTTCGAAATTTTGGTCCACTAGGCGAACATTCTTTTTCCAACAATGTGTCGATTTGACTTTGCTGAAGATTCTTTTTTCTTCTTCGCTGCCATAGCTACATCCACATTAATATCGTGTTTCCCCCATAGTACCTGCTTGTACAGCTTTTACTGCTACGATCATTCTGATCCTTCGCCCATTTCTTCCTTTTTGGATTTCGGTCACGATCCATCTGCACATTAAATATTGTATTTGAAGATTAACGTTACATATACTCACAATAAGTAGGCCTACTATGGGATGTAACAAAATGTACTATGCAGAGTAACTATAAATTATGTCATATTGTTATATTAAAAAAAATGGAGTTAGTAATAATATTCACATGTTTTATAGAAAACTATTCAATTACTAAATTATTTATTGTAACAACACGATGTTTGTAACATACATTGATGTCCCAACAATGAACACTTTAAGGAGCTCTATATATAAGACCCTTTTCCTAATATGAGAATCGTTTTCTAATATGAGACCTGTTTCCGAATGTGAGACCCGTTTCTTAATATAAGACCCTATCTCACAATAGGCAACCTTGTGGGTCTCATAATTGGAGCTATCATTCACAATCACAAACACTGTGGTTATATAAAATACGCAGTGCAAAAACATTAATAAGGCTTGAATAGCCCACCTATATGGAAATCGGTGTGTATGTATTAATAATTAATTATCCTTACCATGAATTTGTAGTAAGTCGTTACAGTTGGCTTGGCACAAAACTGTAGAAGTGGTAGAACACAAAATACGTGCTCACGCGTGACTGAACAGTCGCCCGCTAATGGGGTCAGTACACATACGAACGGTTCCCGACTCAGACTTGGAATATTCCTCGCTAGAGTTCAACAACTACATGACCAGATCACCTGGGGTCTCATGGGGAGTGTCTAATATTCGTAGCTTCTACCTTACTCTTCTGAAGTATGTTTCCTTTTTGCGTATTCATCAATGGGCACATTCAGTATAGTAGCCTATACTTTCCGTTGAAATAATGTATTTTTTAAAAACATGCTTCTACGCATTTAAAGCACTCGGCAGGCTGCGTCCTTACGAGAATTCCTTGAGGTTCGCTTTTTCGTCCGTTGAAGACAAAGAAAATAGTAAGTAATACAGGCGAAACAGATAGGCTACATTGATGCATGCGCAGAGTACTACATTGGCGTGTTATGTTTTAATTGTAGTTTCGTATTCCTTGGAACTTAAAACTTTACCATACAATTTTAATTTTTGAATGTTGTAAATGTTGCGGAAATTCTTTTAAATATCTGGTTGGTAAGTTTTGTACAGTAGTCAAAAGGAAATTAATTACTTTTAGAAATACAAAAAAAAAAATATATATATATCTAATATGTGTGTTGTATCGTTAAAAATATTAAAGAGTTTTTTGGATTATGTGCTCTTGTAATCAATAAATATACTGTGAAGAAGTTAAGCAGTTCCGGGTAAAACAGACTACACATGCCAAGTGCTGGATCTATAAAGAAAAGAAGGGGGGAGGGGAGTAGGAGAGGACATGTGTCCCGGGCGACATATCAGAGGAACAGCGAACTTACCCACACCTTAACCTTGTTTTAGTCATTTAGGCAAGAGAAAAAGTGTCCTCTTAGAAGTAGATAATTTCAATAATATCGACAGTGTAATAAATTCTGGCTTGAAAAACCCGTTAAAATTATTTTTTTAATGTTAATCCTTAGAATATGTTGCAGTGGTGAAGAGTGGGTGCGTTCCAAGGGGAGCGGTGCTTTGAAATGACTGCACACAATTCTTGAGTTGTGCAAGCGAATACACACCGGGACGAAGGGTCATACACATTCTCTAGTCACTGGCGTGCAAGAGAAAGGATGTCTATCGCAGCAAAGTTACTGTATTGTCCGTGTCCTACAGACACGTTAATACTACGTGCTCTAAATGTGCAGTCGGATCTAATCCAGCTTCCTCTGACCACGCTTTATTAATGTGTTTTGTTGTAATGTGTACTTAACATTTTCATGTGAATGTATACACCTACATATTAAACCGAACTGAAGAGTTTAGAGGACGCGGTACAAAATTCAACGCTAAAAAGCATTAATCTATATCTGTAGGTGTCTTGAATCAAATTTGCGAAAATTAAACAGTAGCAATCCTTGACAACAATTTCAGCCAACATTTTAAACAAAATAGTTTCCAGTGTTACGAACTTCTGAGGCACAATCTTTGACGCCGGAACCTCGTGCATTTAACAGCAGCGCAATAAATCACGCGTAACGAATTAGTAATGTTGGAAAAATATTTCCTCATAAAGTTGGCAAATACCATTATCTAGGATTGTCATTGAGTATTTTATCCACATTGGCTTCGAAAAAAGCGTAGGAATCAATCGATGTTTTCAGCGTTTATTTATCTACTACGCACTCTTAAGAGTACGTGGTGTATAGTTCAGCGCTGAAAACATCAGTTAAGAATTGTAGATTTCTCGAAGTTAACTTGCAAAAATCAAATAACAGGATTCCCAGACAATAGATTTTGCCAACTTTCTGAGCAAAATTTTTTGTCGAGTTAACATATATCTGAAGAACAATCTCTGACGCCGAAACCTCGTACATCTAATTGCGGGTAAGAGATCACGCTTAACAAATACATCATTCTGGATAAATATTTGCTCATAAAGTTGGCAACTACAATTATCGAGGGTTGTTGTTTTCAATATTTTATAAATTGACTTTCAAAACGCGTAGATCTCAGTTGTAAAACCCAGCTCTTATATATCTACCAAGCCCGCTCAATTCAGTAATGTAAATTCAAGTATAGGGATTGATACGATTAAATAATTAAAATTTTAAATCAAAACAACAAATTAATATTGCATAACTAATTACTATGTTCCTTCTCCTTCTTTTGCACTTCAAGGCTTAGGCACTTGTGCCTGTTTCGTATTCACTGCATACTGTCACCTCATTCTGGGTCTTCCTCTTGGCTGGCAACGCGTGGCTTAACGTAGGATTTTCTCTACACTTATTCTTTGTAGGCGATGATTCCATGAAGTTTTATATGTTCTTCAATGTTTTCGTTAATATAGTAAATATCTAATATACTCCTGATATTCTTATTTCTGATATGGCCTTCTTTCGTAAGGCCTCTACCATTCTTACGCATATAATTTCTGCTCTTTTCAGTAATACATGACTCACTTTCATATAGTAATACACGTGTAGCCATGGTTTTATAACAGTTACTTTTATTTCCTTCCGTATTTTGTTTTCTTATTTTTTCTAATTATAAATGTTGATTTATATTTATTAATTTTATTATTATATCCTGCCTATATCATATCTTATGTCACATTCTAAAATCTAATGCTCAGTTGGAGTGTTATCTATTTTTTTTTTCAGCGGTTGGGATATTTGCCATAATGGGTCATGATTTTAGTTTAATTTGTTACTGTAAAAATGTTAAATTCTCTTTTTCGTACTTGATGAAGGCTATACAGTACACTGCTTTTTGTAGTTCGTCTTCATTTTCTTCCAAAGATGTTGCATCATCTGCCTAAATTACGGTTAAAAATTTCTATTGATCTGTATACCCAGACTTACTTCATGTCCCCAGTTAAAAAAAATTATATACACATTAAATAAGGATAAGGTCAGCAACAAGCCACACCCGTGTTTAACGTATTAGTACTGGGGTTTTCAATGTTATTACTGCTAACGTTTTTACCCAATACTTTACTTGTGTTATAATATCATTAGAAAAATGGGAAGGGGTTGGTGGAAAACTTTTTGCTCTAATTGCAAATACCATGGACTAAGTTCTGACTTGACAAGCTAATTCATACACTGGACGAGGACATCTTTGAAGAGCAGCTGTGGAAAAGAAGGCCACTTATCAATGCTTGCTGATAGGAGTCGCGCGTTCTTGCCGCATACCGTTGTAAATGTAGCGGGTAAGTGGCGATAAGCCAGGTCCAAGGGTTGCCAAAACACGGGGTCATCGCTCTGTTCGAGAGGTCATCGTGGGATGACGGCCTGTCCTCTCCACATGTCAACATTAGTCGCGAGGAATAAAAAGTACAGTTCAGGACAAACAGATAAACTCAATCAGGACGCACTTACGTATTATATATGTATTTAATTTTGCCTGAAGCGTACGCAGGCTTTCAAGATGACGCATTCCCACGTGGAGAAAATCAAACTGATAATTGGAATATGTAATTTTCTCGGGCGCAAATACACACTACGCTGAATATCGTGACACCAATTTTTTCTTGTCAGCCGGTCTGGTGTTTGTTAAGCAGTTGAACACAAGATCGCAAAACATTGAAAAACTGTAGAGGTTAAGGCAATTTGACAAAAAAACCATAAATTAAAATTTTTTTGCAAATACCGTTAAAATTCTCTGTCAATGTTTTCCTGCAGTGAAAACCATTTTTATATCTTCCATAACGTCGGCCGTTCCATGTCAAACGAAATTTCGTAAATTTTCGAAACACACCGGTAATTAAGAAGTAATGTCATGGTATTTTTTTGCAAACTGTAAACGATAATTAGAGACCAGGCAAATTCGAGGTTTCACTGACATGTAGGCTAGCCTCAAATAATATATGTGCTTTCAAGAAGACAACAGCTGATCTTTAGCTGCTCGCTGACACTGTGAAACAAAACTATTTGGCCTCCATTGACATGCTTCTATATTATTGGTGCAACGCTCTCTGAGAGGAGTCTAATAAAGCAAGAGCCAATTAAGAAAGTGACACGAACTTATAGTTGTGTGTATCCTTGCTTGTATCCAAAACTAACGCGATTTTTTCAGGTCCCTGATGAAAATACGTCAATAATATAATTTTAATCAAAACTAATAGACATTTATTACTATAACACTTTCAGCATTTTACAAATGCATACGGATTACGATAAAAATTATTACGTACGCTTTTAAACATGACTCTAAAACGGTTAAAACCTATTTTTGAATTTTGAGTGATAATTTACTAGTTAATATCATAATTATTCATCGGAGATTGTGGAATTGTTAGTCAATATCAAGGAAATGCATTTTACCAGCGATTTATAAATATAGATTTTTAGTAAGTGTTTCTAAAGAACCAAATTAACAAGAAAAGTAGTAATTCCATCATAGTTTGCGATGTTCTAACTTAAGCATTGCGCGGCATTTATTAAAACAAATAAATATAATTTTTACGTAACTTAGGCATTGTTTGTCGAGTTTCAAAAGCGTAATGTTCTTGAATAGGAACGGTTTTTACGCAAAAATGAGTTGGATGTAAAATTATGATATTAGGTGTGATCTATACAATTTTAACAGTAATTTGTACAAACCAAAATTATTATTTTCTTACTGCGGCATATCATTAACTTTAATACCAGAAAAAAAGTATTTTCCTATTTTTTTGTAAATGTTTACTTCGATTCTGTCAAAAGCGCCGCTGTTGAGACGGTTACATACTGTACAACTTTACACAAGGACCGAAACTGGAAGAGGAATCAGCCATGGTCTATGTTAAGAAACTATCCTTGTGTTCACCTGGAGCCATTAAAGGGAAAATCATGGATAACCGAAATCAAGATGGCTTGAGCAGGGAATCGAACCCGGGTCCTCCCGTCAAACGTGTCACCCTTGCGCCACTCCGCTTGGTATGAAATACCTTGCGTCGCTTGTAAGTGCGGCTTAAGACTCCAGAATATTACATAAGCTAGGCCTACCGAATAACGCATTTTTTCTTCATCTGGACCTCTATTTTAATTTTCTTTTTTACTCTACCCATCTTTCTAATTTACGATCGCGAATTACTTTTTTTTCGCACAGGCAGGATGTCATAATTCAGTATTATTTTATTTACTATTTTTGTAGGAATTTTAAACGTTTAGAAATCATGCCCACTTACAAATCTCAACAAGTCCCTAAATACAATCGTACGTATGTACGTAACTACAAACACGCATACTATGTACATAAATACGTTTCATGTCATGGCTGAGCCAATCTTGTGACGTGCAAATTATGGAATGTGACTCACTTGAAGAAGTAAAATAATTTATGACAAGTTAATAGTCATATTTACTATACGTTAGCTTATCTATGAAATTACGGGCAGTAAAAGTGCAATTATTTTTTCGATCAAGGAACTATTTAATAAATTTTTAAAATAATAATATCCTTAATATTTTTTTATTCAGCTTCCTTCACACAAGTTCGAAAATTCTCTTTAAAAATAATTTTATTTTTATAATGCGTTTTTTTTTTTTTGAAACTAAGGATACATGTGGTCTTAACTCGTGAATTAAAGAAAAGTGGAAATCCAGTTATTCAATTCGATGCACTTACAATTTTAACGGTTTTTATAACATTGTTAGTTTTATTGTCATCCTGCATAGTAAACGAAACGTTTATTTCGCCGGTGTGACAATGTCATACAAATTCTTTCACCCACGTAGTTAAATCATCTCATGTTCTCATCAATACGTATGTTCTTCGTGACAATTTATAACAGGTAAATTTCAGTGATACAATTGACAAACGAGGTTAAAAAAAAATGTAAACGATCAATCTTTCTACTACGTTAAATATTTATGGGACTCACAACCACAACGAACCAAGTCCATGTAGAACCAAGTGAAAAAATTGGGTACTGAAGTATTCTACTGTTGTTCACAATGATTACATTTTTGGACACAAAAGTAACATTGGAAATGATTAACTTTCTCAGGGAAAAGAATACGGTTTGCAGAAACCCATCCATGATATACATCAATGTAAGAAAAACATGGAGTTAGTTCGCTATGGTCCTGAGGCCTTTATTTATTAGTAGGGATGGTGGTATATCGCAGGAAAACTTGACTGTTTGCTGGGTTTGAACGTACGCTGAGCTTACCAGAAGATTACTGGCTTTCACTTGTACGTGGAGCTGTTGCCCTATTTGACAAATTCAATAAGAATCCCGCTATTGTAATATTTGATGCCTGGTGTTGGTCTGCAGACAGCAACGTCGTTTCAGATGTATATTACCCAATAGTTCATATCGCAATAAATCACAGTGTTTTCAAGGGCATATTGGTACAAAACATTTTCGTGATATACCATAATCTCTATTTATTAGTCACAGAATTAATGCACGCTTTTCTCTCAAAGATAAGGGCTACACTAAAATAGAGGATGCCAAGTATGACTGTGGAGCACTTCAGACTGTCAAACATATGCTCCAGAGTCAACTGTGTCCAACCTCTTGCACAGAGAACCTGACTTGCATCGAGCTGCGGAAAACGCAGTGAAATCGGCCAAGTAGCCTATATGTCAAAAAAATTATGACGATCAGAGACCCCTGTTTTTGACGAAAATGTTTATGCATCAATTTGCTTCAGTGCCTCGTGTGCAAATCTGCGGTTCTGTTTTATGGTCAGTGATTGGCTGAATTTAACTATCACGTGTCTTAACGTCTTGCTGCAAATCACGGATGTGTGTTTTTCGCAGTAACCATATTCTAATTGGTTAGGGTCAAATGAGAAACTTATTTACATAAAAACACCCTGCTAATAACAAATCAGAGGTGGAACTAAGTCACAGTAACAAGTTGGTAATGAAATATTACCGCGGTAATCAGAAGTCCATAATAATGATTAAATGTGTAAAGGTGTATGCTTGTTTCCTTGTTTCTGATTCGGAAATAATAATAAGTTACGTGATACACAACCAATGCCTAAAGACGGGACAAATTCGCGTTTTCAATGACCTGTAGGTTAGCCTCCAAGAATAACTACGTATTATAGAAAACAACACCAGTTCATTAGCGGCTCGCTGATACGGTTGTATATAGCACGTTAATGATATAACGGGCATATTTCTTATATACTATAAAATGTAGTGATAAGCTACAATTTAAGACATTTTTCTTATTTTTTCTGTAAAGGCAATAGTTTCAATTAAGTGGATTCAACATTAATATTTATTACAGTGCAATGGTCAGAGGTATATACAGGTACGACGTACTCGTTATACATCAAGTCGTATGTAATACTCCATCCATAGTAATTAAAAACACCTAAAACTATCACTATCATAAATCATACAATAAATATATCTTGTTTGGTATCATTGTAACCTGCAAAGCGCCACTTGGTCTATTATGGTAATGTAATTAGCATACGTTTGCATGTGTTCATTATAGTTTTTTTTGAGTAGGTACCCATCAATCTGGCGACCTAGAAGGCCAGCTGCAGCCTGCAACGCCACATATGGGCTTTGGAGCCGAAAGAATAGCCCTTGTCCCCCCTCCTCCTTCTCTCTTTCTTTCTCTCTCTCTCTCTTCCCACTCTTTCTTCCCCCGCCTTCTCCGGCACACTGGTAGCGAAATACTTATTGTAATAATTTATTAACTAAGAGATGTCAATAATATTAAAATGTAAGAAGATTATTTATGTATTTTTGTGATGTTAAAATGTACAACTTTATTTTGAGTAATAAACGTAGGCCGTTAATAGCGGACTCACGCATTCGCGGAAGGCAGGGTGTTCCTCTCTGATTGGATGAGAGGAACTTCGTCACCTCCTTGTGCTTGGGGGCGGGGAAGGGACGCAAGTTTACAGATGAGTACGCGGGATGCTGAGGAGAGACGCGAATATGTAAGCAAGGAAGCAACACGTGTTTAACTCCGGTGAAAAAGGGATAATTTCTTCGTCGTCGTCAAACTGCGGGGCGGTGGACAGCGTACTTAGAGGTCACCAGTCGAGTGGACTTCCGGGTAGTCGCGGCCGTTTCCCAAATAACTTAACTACGTCAATTATCTTTTCAACACTGGAAGAAAATACTTAATTGTTTCGCTAACATAAGTCGAAGTAGTTTAACGTCGACGGAATCTGCAACCCGAGGTACGTGGGTTCGTCGGCAATTGTTTATAATAAGAAATGTGAGTTTTCTTTAGCTAGCTGGGCACATCAGCAATCTTTCAGTAATAACCTTAATCATCCTAGATACGGACGGAAGGAGATTAAGGACAGTAAAAAATAATAAACGTAGCAAGGTATATTGTTCTTATAGGCTCAGAGACTTCCAGCGGATGTCAAATAAGTCAACGGCCAATAGTGAAAGTGACACGAACTTGTAGTTGCTAGAATTCTAGCGTGTGCGTAAAATAAAACGCAAATTGTTCAGGTCCCTACCATCTCAACGTGACCGCGCGTCCATGAACTCATAGCCAGATATGAATAGTTTACAATCTATGGCCTCTGGAATGAGGAGTAGGCACTGTGCACGCAGTTTGGCTCACAACAGACAGAACATATGTAACATAGTAGATATAAATAAGTCAGCAAACATTTAAGTACTTAATAGGCCTATCACGTCTGTCATGTGTCACTTTGTCTGAAGGATGTTTCTCGACAGCCATCGCCCTTTCTCTTTCAGTGGCATTAGCGGTTCACTACTGTTCCAGAATATGGCATTATATGCAAGTATTTTCAAACGGTATCCGTGTACCTACTACGAAAGCACGTATAATATATTTTTATTTACATCCTGTTCAACGGAGTGTCGTCTCAGTGATTGCAGTAACCGACACGTGCCCTGGTAATACAAGTAGCATATTTTGTTACATATGTGAATGTTTTTAATTTCAAGTGGTCTATTTTTTATAGCCCATATTTCTTGTTTGTTTATTACAGAGCCGATAATATCGCATGTTAAATGACCAGCCAGCTAGACTCCACAGTACTGTATACACCCTGTCTTCAGATATGTTTGTAGGTTGCTGCACCAGTGAGCGGCCAAGTAGTACTTACACCTGACAAGGTAACACGGGAATCAGTGAGTGTTTTCAAGAAGGTCTACTGACTCGATTGAGCAAGTAAGTTTCGAGTGCAGCAGTTTGAAATCTAACGTATTCACAAATTAATTTGCGAAATTTCCGAATCTCTAATAATTAGGGCCACGATTTTTTCGCGAAAAGAATTTTGCCCCACTTTGTTTCAGTGTCTCACGTGCACATCGTCATGGTTATTGGCAGCGTGTCTTTGTTCAGACACGTTTCTCATTTGACGGAACCAATCAGAATACGATTATTGTGACTCCGTACGTCTGTCATTTGCCAAGGCAAGTGAATGTAAAATCATCCAATCACAGACGATGTAGCAGAGCTGCAGGTACGCACATGACGCATTGAAACCACATGTTGTAAAAATCTATTCGCAATAAAACCGAGGCTCTACTAATAATTAATTTATACAAGTCCAGTAATTACAATGCAGTTGTGCT
The DNA here is from genome assembly GCA_003012365.1 of Medauroidea extradentata. Taxonomy (NCBI): domain Eukaryota; kingdom Metazoa; phylum Arthropoda; class Insecta; order Phasmatodea; family Phasmatidae; genus Medauroidea; species Medauroidea extradentata. The sequence continues at coordinate 30,494 of PNEQ01119185.1, forward strand.
CGTGTAGTTAAACCTGAACGTGTTTACGCATGGAAATATTCAGTCGACTGAATAGCGCATACATGGTTTATATTTCACTATGTACAGCTTGACTGAATAACAAAGACTTTGGGAAGGGAAAACGCAACTACTTCGGTGTTTTCGCTGAAAGAGACGTAACAAAGTAGTTTTCCTGTAGTTAAAACAACTACAGACGGGCGGGCGCTTTTGAAGTCTTTGCGACTGTAGGTGTTTCCTTAGCGAAGGGAAAACACGCGTTGCGATTACGACGTGGACGACACCTGGCCGCCAATTGGCTCGTAAAATACACTTGTTTCCTTTGTTTGCCTGCGAGGTGTTTTACTGCTGGCCGCGGCTTTCCTTGCGCGACTAGAATGCCGCCTGCACGAACATTTTGCTCGTCACCCACAGCCTCGGGTGTGGCAGTTAAATACTAATTTTATTTGTTTTCCAGAGTTATGTTTTTACTGCTAGTCGGCCGCATTCCTGATTTCCGAGCGGATGAGAAATCGCCGTCAAGAAACTTCCTTGAAATTCTAGAACGTTTCAATTTAGAAACATTATCAGGGAGGTGATTAGAGCTGGAGTAACATAAGAGGACACTCTGAAACTAATTAATTTTTTATGGTGAAGGTTTTTATTTCTTTATAATAACCTACAGAAATAAATTACTGCACTTATTTTTAATATGTTACAAAATTTAGTATTGTGAAAGTATACATTTCTACTCCCTGTGTGTAAATTGTCTGAGAACGACGAAATTGAAAGGTTTTGTAGATATTCTAAGAAGGTGAAACATTTCATTCCAGCAATACCATTTTCAAATTAAGGAATATAGTTATATATTTCGAGAAGTCTAATCTTATGAAGGCCCTTAATTGTATTACATTTTCTCTCGTAGAATATGGAATGTCACTTACGTTAGTATAATTGTAATACATATACCTTAAATGAAGACTAAGTCCTTGACAAACACCAGTACTCGCTAGGCAGCTGCTTCAATTAAGGTCATGCATGATCCAACATTTCTACTGCTTTTACGATACGTATACTTTTTAATCATAAACGAGAGCAGATGTGGAAAAACTGTTGCACAGGTTTGTTTAAACCGGATATAATAATGTTAACTAGTTTTATTCAAGACAAAAAAGCTTCAGTGAAATATAAAGCTAAGGAAATTCTCATTAAGCAACTAATTGGCCAAATCTATATAGTTTTTGTTTACAAAAAATTAGACTACATAGCAAGAACCATTTTCAAGAAAATTTTGCAACAGTTTTTCAATATCTTCTTTAGGATAAAAAAATAATTGTGAAAATAATATAAATTATGCAGCATAGACTTAATTGCTAAGTGAGTTTGAAGTTGTATCTGGATAGTGGAAAATATATGCTCATGGAGAATAAATGTTCTTAAAAATTTTGATAATTATGTTAGCGTTTAAAATAAGTAAATTACAGAATAGTTTAACTTACGGGCCTCGTACTGTCAAGACTTTCAGTACAAGTAACTCAAATGAAGATGATATAATAAATCAGCAAAGTACAGTTGTTATGAACTGATGCACGTAAGCGGCCGTAGCGCCAATATTGTTAATACATTTTTAGATTCAGCCACTATTTCACAACATTGCATAGCAAATATTTAGAGATGATGGTTTATCGCGGAAAAACTTGACTATTTGCTAGGCTTCAACATACGTTCAACTTATCAAAAGATTACTGGCTTTTCCTTGTACGTGGAGATACTGCCCTATTTGACTGAGCCAATAAGAATGCCGCTATTTTAATATTTAATGCATGTTATTGGTCTGCAGACAGCTACGTTGTGTCAGTGTTTTCAAGGCTATGTTGACACAAAACATTTTCGCGATATACCATCATCTCTACAAATATTATCTTGATGTAAGTTTTTTAGCTGTCTGAGACGAACCCGCAGGTTCGGTTTACGTGATTATTTTGTAATCAAACATATATAATCCCAGCACTATATTTATCGTGTATTGTAAGATACGATTGCTGCTTTGTTAATGTTGTTATTCGACAAAATTATTTGTGACGCCCTTCCAGCACTTTTTTTAATGCTTCGGTTATAAATTATTTTCACAAGAATGTTGCTATCCAGATATTGGAAAATTTTCTATGCAGTGAATGAATGAATATAAAATAGCAAACAAGAAACTAAAGGAAATCGATTTGTGAGTGTACAAACTTGCTGTTAATTTCTCACAAATAAAAGATAAAAAAAATTATTTTAATGCTTAAACAAGTTTTCAATAACTATCAATTTTTTAAATAACTATAGTTTCAAACCAATTAATTCACTTGATACGCACAATAATAACATTTCTTTTTTAGTTCAGAGGAAAAATTAAGTAACATTGACAAATATTATACTCTTTGAAGGCCACTTAATAAATTATTTTTAAACACTTTTTGAAGACCAAATCAAGAAATATTTAAGTTTGACGGATAAATAATGTATAGTTAAACCCATGTTTGGGTTTACTTATCCATTTGCGTAGAAACGTAATTGCCGTATTGTATCTCATTTGATTCATCCAATTACCCAGTAACATAATTTTTATAATTAATTCAACCAGACTTTTAATATACTCCATAAAACTTACATCTAAAAGAAATATTCGCAAAAATATCCCAAAATCGTCACATTAAAAATCATTCCTCATTGTATCTATTCTTGCTTGTATTTGTGTGCCATAAGTAGAGACATGAACTTTTCGCGAAAAGAATTTTGCCCCACTTTGTTCCAGTGCCTTATGTGCACGTCTGCAGTTCTGCTTCATATATATTGGCAGCGTGCCTTTGAACTGTGACGTTTCTCATTTGACTGTACCAATCACAATAAGGTTACTGTAACACCACACGTCTGTGATTTGCGTGTAAAACCCCACGACA
>PNEQ01119194.1:0-16256 GCA_003012365.1 Medauroidea extradentata
ATATATATATATATATATATATATATATATATATATATATATATATATATATATATATATATATATATATTAACATTATGTGGCATTCAGGTGCCTGAATATTCCTAAAAATTTTCATCCAAACAAAATTGAATAGTATTCAAACACAAAGTAATAAAAATAAATCAAGTGATGTTTTATATGTTGCTTATTTTATATAACTCTGTCATATTTGTAAGATTTATAGTATGTATATTGTTCACTGCTTAGCTTAAACTAATTTCCGTTATTCCTGAAATTACGGTATACGAGTGCTGGGGTGACTGATTCAAACAAAAATATTCTGGGAATTGTTTTGTCTTGAACTGGTATTTACGTTGATTAACAAGGCAGGTTTGAAATGTTTTAAAATGTACCAGTGTTTAACGAACAAATGAGTAATGTAATGGGTGGTATTAAATTCTATGTTTAAAATTTGACGATATACTTTAGTTGTCTCAATGAATTGTTTATTATTCTAGATGGTCGGAACTGCAGTAATACTGATTTAAAAAAACCCTTAATATTTATTTTACACAATTAAGCTCGGCATTGCATAGGAGAGATTTTTGTGGTTAAACAGAAACTGAGCCAGTAGTGTGAAAATATTTCTTTTAGTTGATATTTCTACTAGCGAGATTTAATACTAAAAAAATTTATTCTCACAAAATCACTTCAGTCCTGCTTCCTGATTTAAACAATTTCCTGCAGTGTAAAAAAGTTGAAAATTGTTAAAATAAATTAGGTATGGACAAAAACATGTGCACTCTTAAAATGGTTGCCTGAGTGACAGTACAGAAACACTAAGGGTGACAGAACACGTACATCATGCTTCACCCTAGCCCCTATGTTCTAGTCACTGAGCTGAAGTGCAGTATTCTCAGTGTTGATCGTCTATGTGAGACATTCAGTGCTGACTTTCATTGTATGACTGAATATGAAAGGTAAAAGGTGTGTTAAACATGCTCATATACCTTCTGCACCAATATGTTCCTCTCTAAAAAGGCCCACGATAGTAACAGTTTAGGCGGCGAGCTGATAAGCTGTGAACTAAGTATTAAAGCTTGTAACGTTATTTAAATGCTGTTCCTAAGCAGATATATGCATCATTAACCAACGTAGAGCAGTTTTAACAAAACTTCTAGACTATCAGTAGGAACGCTGTACATCGATAAAGGGCGTTCAAGTCTGGAAATATCGTAATGTTATGTTCGTTTGAAATTGTGTCAGTTTTTAAAGATAATACTTGGGAGTACATTTTCCTCTCAAAAAAATTACCTGAGATTTTTTCCATAATGCCATTTAAAAGTAAAATATTACTTGTTTTTCGTTCTTGTCCACTGCGAAAACCAATAAAGGCCATTAAATTATGCATCAACATGGAAACTACATGCCACATGCTTATGCCTGACATATACAAACAAAACGCATTAATTTTTTTTACATTAAAAATTATCAAAACTTTTGAAGTTTAAAACAACTTCCAGCAATTATTTAAAAAAAAATCCAAACATATTTTATAATGTGTTTAAATACACGTCAAGCAGTAGCCCATGACATGCGGTTTCAAAGTGGATTATTTAATTCCGATTCGATGATTGGTATTCGCGGTGGGTTAGAACAAAAAACATGCACGTTTTGACTTAGAAATGCCACTACAGGAAAACTGGTTAAGCTGTTTTGTTTCGTAAGAGGAAATGTACTTCCAACTAGAGTCTGTAAAACTAACACTATTTCTTGCAGATATAAATATTACTGTTTTCCGTCACTTGAATGCCCTTTAAGGACGTCGGTCCCGTAAAAATTCATTATTTTATATTTATGCCGAACACTGTTCAACTTTTACATGTCAGACAAAATGTCATTCCCCCCCCCCCAAAAAAAAAATCCCATATTTGAAACATAATCACCTATAAAATTCGCAAAATGGCTGTTGTGGTGTAGCCAAAATAAAAAAAGAAAGTAATTAACTTGCTGAAGGAAAATAATTCATGTCGATACTAGTTTATATGGGCTACTTCAAGACAATTTTGTAAATACAAAGGGAATTTTATTTTTGGATTTTTTAAAAATTGTTAAAGGTGAGTAAACTATTGCATAACTTTGAATTTTGGCCACTACTGAAGTTTTCTAAACTAACTTTTGTCAAACACTGACTTTCAGATCCCGTAATTTTTTAATTAAAAAAATAATTACTTTCTTTTTATTTTGGCTACACTGCAATGGCTAGTTTGAGACACTGATAAGTGATTATGCGAAAACTATGGGCTTAACTTTTTTTTATTTGGGGAAATGACACGTTATCTGATGTGTAAAAGTTTAACAGTGTTTAGCACACACACACACACACACATACACACACATATATATATATATATATACATATATATGTGTGTGTGTGTTTTACAGGTCCAAAGCGGCAGACGGCGGAATTAAAAAAAAAAAAAAAAACGGTCACATGCATATCTTTATCGCTTGCCTCTGATGCGCTGAATGTCGTGGCTTGTGGTATCCAGCAAACAGACGCATATTTCCTCATACTGTTGCTGTTCATGTCACTCGCAAATACTTGCCGCAGTTTCCCCTGGTAATGACGAGTATTAGCACGGAGAGGGCAAGTGTGCGGGTTGACTGCGCGGTGTTTAACATCCTTACAGTCGAGTTTCCCTAATCACGGAGCCAGCAACAACCTCACCAGTCACGAAGCGATGTTTCGAAACTCAGCGGTCGAGAGTTCTCCGCACGAGCACAGGGCGACCCGGATCAGATTGCGTGGTCCACGTTTAATTGCTTCATTTGTTACCTTTCCCTCCTCCCTGCTTATTAGTTACCTGTGGGGTAACTTGCTGACTCGAGTTCGTCATTTTGCACGTTTGTTACACACCTGGACGGTACTCATTCTGTCCGCAAGTTCTTCCTTTCTTCACTCATCTGACTGAAGACGTTAGCAAACAATGATTTCGGAACGTGTAATTTCTAGATACATGCAAAATTCTCGTTATCACTTGGTAGCAGACTAAACTTCACTTTCCTATACATAAAAGAGCATAATCTGCGATTCAATTGGCCACGAACTTTTATGTGTTGTCATTTTCGTGTGTTACGTCTTGACCGAGATTGGCCTTTCTACAGTGTAAACATTCTCCTCGGCAAGTCGACTACAATATCGGCCAGCGGGAGACGTCGAATGAGCCTATAGTCACTTGAAGTCTAGTCAGCTGTCTGGAAATAACGCGAATTTTGCATGTCTCTATAGTGATTTATTATGTCGGCAGTGTATGTCATCACGAATAACTACGCTTTTATTGTATATTCTACTAACTCGACAATGAAATAAACGGAATTCCAATGTTTACAATATATTGACCAATTTCTGTACTAAACATTCTCAGAACTCTCGCAATGGACAATTTCCTTTTATTCAAGATATTTACCATGGTTCATTAAACACGCGCCTAGTTTCAATTTAAATACTGTTGCCTATAATTTCTCATCATATATAGCTCAAGTATTTTTGATGGAAAGAAAGGGAAATTTACGTATGTAGGTACTATTTATGTAATATCGAATTGCATTTTAAAAGAACTCCTTGTGTATACAGGAAAAATTTTAATTGCACCTTAACCCTTAAATAGGTTTTCAATGTGATCTTCTTACAAACACTGTGTGATAATATATTCGAAAACTCTTTGATTGTGATCAAACTTCGGGCGCGAGCAACCAATCATTGTAACAGGAAATTAAACTATCCCGCGTGTTAAGTTGCCCGTCTGTCCAGGCCACAGACTGATGTGACGGCTTCGAAAACTTGTCTACGTGAGTCGGTGTCTACTTACGGTGGAATCACATAGGCACGACAGAGCGACATGTCAAAAGCGATGCGAAACTAAACATTATTATTGTTGCGAACACAAATATTGCTCCCACGCGACACATACTAAAAAATATTACATGTATAAAGTTCATTGCCACTACGTAGGTACTAACCACTAGTTCTAGAACGATAGTCACAGATGTTAACGGTATTTCAGTTTTTTTCGTATATTTGTAATGTATTTTATATACCCACTGACATTCCAAAATATGGAAATAAAGGCACAGTTTTATGTTTGCGTAATAAGGTAACCAACGAGAATCTCTAGTTTCACCAACCTTTGGACGCAAAATTAAACTCCGACATGAATAAAACCGATACAATTCCTATTCGGAATTCGCATCGCGTCCGCCATTTCTGTCGAGTTGACGTCACAGAAACCTCGGTGATAATTGGCGGACATGTTTTGTTTTTCATGTCGCGGCAGCCGTGCCGCTTCTGTCGCTCCTATTTGATTCCACCGATAGACATTCAGAGATCGCCCTACTCGTGTTTACTCATCTCAGTTACTACACTAATGTTAAAGCTTATTTAATCGCGGCCAAAAAATTGCAGTTCTCTTTATTAGGCATGAACGCTTTGATGCAGAACCACTGAACAGGTAGAGACTCATGCAACACACTTTCATGTTAGATATTAAATCGTAATATGATAGGGTCGTCACTGAAAGTCTCATAGAGGTGAGATATCACCGAGAATACTACACGCCAATACAGTGACTTGTGCCTCGAGGTTAACTCTGGGCACTTCATTACATTACGTCCGCCGACTTTATGCCTGCATTAGATTCTCAGAATGTGTATTTGCATTTTTAGCTTTACATCCTCTGACTACTAGTATGCATTATTTGTTCATACAGATAGACGATGACTATCCACATTTACTCCCACATATTTATTTGAAAACAGTTGAATCACTTATTTGAGAAACACTGCATGTCACTTTCAAGAAAGCGATGTTAAATAATGTTATACTGAAAATATGTCTATTTTGATGAACCTTCTAAATAAGATTATGTTATTAAAAAATTGGCGTACGTGTCACGTCAGTGTGGGACATTTGAGTTTCTCGCATTGAAGAGTAAATATCAATAAAGCCATGTTGTGAAAAATGTGACATGTGGTGTTTCTCAAATGACTGATTCAGTTTTAATATATCTTATCTTCAAGCTAGTGTCTCGGGATAAAAATACAGTCATGATCTAGATAATGTGTAAACGTGCTAGAAGCTAACAGCGGGCGTTACTAGTTAAATTACAATAATGTTAATATTGCTCGTTTACAATACTCAGGGCCGCTAAGATCTGGTGAAAAGATCCCATAACCAGTATCGATGATTGATCTCTTCTAAGTTCTACGCATTGTTAAGAGTGTCTTTACTCGAATACCTCCTGTTCATTGTCGGAGCACATGCCCTCTGTTTGTACTATTTTTGGAATAATTTTTTAAAAGTTTAAACGAGAGCAAATATCACAAATCTGTTTGGAAATTTTGTTAGCCAATTTCTTCAAGAAAATAAGGTATACAGGTTCGATTATTAAGTCAAATAACAAAAATTTATTTCATTACATAAATAAACGAAATCACAGTATTTACTGTCTTGAAATCTTAGCTAATGTGGCAAAAACCATTTTAAATAAAAATGCACAAACATTTTTAATATAAGTTAATACAAACAGCGTGTCTGTGTAGTATTGAAATAGTTATTTATTTAATTACTAGCCTAATGTATTTATGTGCCCGAGGCTGTCAACGTTTCTCACTCAATTCGTAGTTTTACTGCAAGTTTGGCATGTGAGTGTGTTTCTCGGCGTTTCTCTTGGGATTTTTCTGGCATCTTCGCATGCTACTTCTCATGCTAGGAGTGTCGCAACAGCTCGGCTCCGAGCTGACGGAAGAGTGTACACTGCGGGAAAGTTCAGTTCACGCGGGACTCGTGAAGACCGCGGGCAGGAGAGAGGAGGGAGGTGTGAGGTGCAGGATAATTTGTTGTAAGGGTGGGGGAGGGGGTTGTGAAGGTGACGGGTGTCGTGACACAGTTTCCTCTACAATCACGGCACTTGGTTGTATTTCCTCAGCATCGCAACTAGGGCGGCGGTAATGGCTTCTTCGTGCGCGATAACATTACCTCAACCTGGGCCAGCTACATCAGGCGGTTACATTAAGGGAGCGGTTCACCTCAGTTTTCAACGTCATTTTGCAGTTTTATATTTGTACCAGATATTTTTTTCTTATTTTAGACATAAATTGTGATTAAATCTTCCTCTTAGGAAACTTTATTATATCTAATAGGTTTTGTGTATTGAGTCGTAAACGTAAAAAATTGCAGTTTACGGTTTTGTACACCACTAAAACCAACTGACATACCAAACAGAAAAAATTCAGTGTATAACAATGTTGTACACTATGATCTGACATGTAAAAACAAAAAATATAAATTTTTGTATTAAAAAAAATTTTGAAATTTTTAAATTTTAATGTTTAGATTTCAGCGTTTTTTAAAATTACAAAATATTTTATTTTTTGTTTTTATATATATATAAAATCATTGCCCACAACATTGTTATAAGCTGTTAATTTTTCGGTTTGGTATGACGTTTGGTTTTAGTGGCTTACATAAAACCTTAAAGTGCAAATTTTGACGTTTACGACTCATTACGTAAAAACTTCGAGAAATACAGAAATATCTCAAGAGTAAGATTTAATCACAATTTATGTCTAAAGTAAGAAAAAAATATCTGGTTCAATTATAACAATAAAAAAATTTACGTTGAAAACTGAGGTGAACCTGGTAGATAAATAAACGCTGAAAACCTCAATTGATTTCTACGCTTTTTTTCGAAGCCAATATTAATAAAATACTCGATGACAATCCTAGACAATGGTATTTGCCAACTTTGTGAGTAAATAAATACTTATCCAGAATTACCAATTCGTTACGCGTTATCTCTTGCGCCGCAGTTAAATGCACGAGGTTCCGGCGTCAGAGATTGTGCCTCAGAAGTTCGTAACACTGGAAACAATTTCGTTTAAAACATTGGATAAAACTATTGTCTAGGATTGCTATTGTTTAATTTTCGCAAAATGGCTTCAACAAACTGAGAGTTATATATTAATGCTTTTAACGTTGAAATATGTACCACATCCTCTTAAGTAACATGATAAGGTCAGGTAGGTTTTCTTCAGTCACGTGACCATGTTTGCTAGATCACTATAGGTCAATGTAGTGTAGCATGAGAGCGTTCGTTCAGTGACCGCAGCTTCTTTTACGGGTTTCTGGCAACCGTCCCATGAAAGAACGCCGAGGCATCAAAGAGGATAAAGATGTTTGGGTAGCTTGTTCTAATTAACTGACTGTTGCGTCTATTGTTAGGATTCTGGAAGTTGGTATTTGTGCGAACATGTTGGATTAAGCTAATAAAATGTAATACTATATACAATTAGACATGCCCGCAGTTATATTTAAACAGCGTGCAAACTCCACACCTGTACGGCAGCTACATGGCTAGCTAGAGTGACACGAAGGTAGCCTATAATGTAGGCGTCATTGCTACTACACACTACACTTCCACTGCAATGCAGTACTACGTCTGACTCCGGAGAAAAACCTTCAGTCAATGCCAATCCGCATTATTAAGTGCGTATTGTTTCTAAACTCCATGCACTTAGAGAATCTTAACACATTATTTTTTTAGTTCATAAGTTCTTTGACATATTGTTGCAATTGAAGTGTCAGCGACATCTCTGGGTACCTGGCGTGTAAGCATTTCTCGTCATAAACGTAATGTACGCTACAGTAAAACTTCAGCAAACACGTCCTAACCTAAGACATTTCTACGATTTGTAAGACCGGGCAAGTGGTGGCCCCCTCTTGTGCACAAGAGGTAGATCCACGGCCGGTTTCCAGAAGCTGGTACGGAAGCTCCAGCCTGCTGTGCAACCTACGAACATATTGCATGTCCTCACTGAGGCACGCACAATTGCCCTGCGTTGCGGATCTCCAGCAATTTTGATCTGGAGAAGGGGTTCTGGAGCCCTGGAAGGTGGACACCTGCTCGGGTGAAAACTGGGATGCATGATATATCGCAGGTACTCAGGGGATCGGTGTGAAACCCCAGCCTTGTGCTGAGCCGATCACAGACTGTAGTAGGGGTTTAAGGGCATGGGCCCGAGTTTCTTCGCATTTAACGACAATTATTTTTTAAAACATAAATGGGAGCCAATATCGTAAAATCGCTTCGTAACTTTGTTATGACTTATTTAAACTGCATACTCTAATTTTGTCGAGTCAGAAGACCACGAAATAGTTGCTAATTAGTTAATTAACGAAATTTCCTTTTAATTGATAAATTAGCTATTCTCATCATATAGTTTGTCTCGGAAAATTACATTGCATAATAAAACCAATTTTCAAAAAAGTTACGAAGCAATTTTACGATATTGACTCTCGTATGGATTAAAAATAATAATTCTCTCTAAAGCCGAGAAACTCGGGCCCAAGCCCTTAACGAACTCCTGCCTGGGAGTAGACTTACAGGGTGAGTATTTGGGTCCAGGTCTGGTCCGTCTTGCTGGACTCGTCCACGAAGCTGTTTCGTAGAGGTTCCCTACATTTTACCTGCGGGTGCTTCTGTTGATAGGTGAGTGGGTTTTTACTACCTGCCACCGTGATTGGAAGGAGCGTTATCTCATTCTGTCAGTGGTATTCAACTACCCTGGTAAGACTTATTGGCTGCGTGGCAATGGTGAGCCCTGGCCGTATGGTACTGAGCGGGGGAGTGGCATCTTCCCCGGCTTAAAGATCTGTAAGTTGTCTCCTGTTAAGCCTTCGGGATCAGGTACAGGAGCTCATATTAGCGGCAGCAATGCCGAAAAAATTTGATGTATTATTTACGTCTTTAGAACGAAAAACGCATGCACGCCAGGGACTCAGAGCTGGCGAACTACAACGGTGCTTATCCATAATTTTTCGTTTATGCGCACGTTTAATCACTGGTGTGCAATTTTTAAATTTGTCACAATGCAAACTCTTGTAACGGTCAGAGATTATTGTGAACGACTGAATTTGGTATATTTAGAACACTTGTCACTAGTTGCTCTTTATGGCGACAACTTACTGTACCAAAGTTATATTTACGATTATTTTTAATGCTTATTTAATATAACATTAATTATTATTTAAATTCTATGTCAGTTGTTTTAAGCTGAGTGTCGGTGATATCTAAACGAAAAATAAATCTGCAATGTATTAAATTACTCAAAAGAGTTGAAAATAGGTGTTCAGGGTACTATACTTGGATTTAGTGCTTAAGACCTGTTTCTCCCTAGCTTCCGGCATTGCGAGCAAATAGACCGTCAATATTGATGTAAGTTACATCTCAGCAGAACAATTTCAACGAAAGTTCTTGAAAAAAAGATAAAACACATTCCACGTAAAATTTTCGAAGATTATTGCCATATGACAAACTCTGCCAACATTAAAATTTACAACGCTTAGCATCAAAATTAAAAGTTTTACATAAACATTTCACGTAAAAAAGTGTAAATAACTATTTTTTCAAATTTGTATCGCTGCTTTATTTATCAATTCAGTTTTCGTAGAGCAGTTTTTGTCTGATATCTTCAAAGATAATATACTAAGAAGTAGTTTATTTTAACATTGATTATTTATTTTAACTCCATTGCAGTAAGATTGAGACGCTTGTGTTTTCTGCACAGATATCAGTATGTAATGATTAAATTCTAGTAATTTAATAAGCGCAATAAAACTTTAATTGAAAATGACGGACAACATACTTATCTGAAAATTACATGCATTTAGTTAAATTGAAGTTATGACAAGTCATTTTGGTAAACGAATGCACTTGCTATGAAATTATTACGCTACGTCACTTTAACATTTTAACATATTATTTTCACGGACGTGGATAAACCTAAAAATATACGTAACAGCCTTATATAAAAAAAAGAAAGTATCAAGATTATTTTGGCATAAAACCTACAGCCAACCGTAAATGTACGAAACAACAGAAAAAAAAGAAACATTTCTGGAAATGTTTTAGGGTTTCACAAGGAAGACATCAAGGGCACGGTAGACAGCAATAATGTTTTTTTTTATTTCGTTAAGTTTGTACCAGAATTTTTTAGACATAAATTGTGACTAAATTTCGTTTTTATAAAAAATTTATAACATAGTTTTTGCATAATAACTAGTCAAAACAACAGTTTATAAGTCACCGTTTTAAGAACGTCACTAAAACCAACTGACCTACAAAAGTGAAATATTTCAAACTGAATAACGATGCTGTAGACTATGGGGCTTCCTACATAAAAACAAAATATAAAATATTTTTACATTAACAAATCTGAAATTTAAAATTAAAACTTAAACAATTCAAGTATTTTTTAAAAACACAAAAAAATTGTTTATATAGGATACCTTGTAGCCTACAACATAGTTATTCATTGTGAATTATTTCAGTATGGTAAGTCGGTTGGTTTTAGGGTCGTTCTTAATACAGCAACATTAAGATTTTAACGTTGATAAGCCATTATACAAAATTCATGACACAAAATTTCGCAACAGCTAAATTTGTTCGCAGTATATGTCTAAAAAAATATCTGATACAAACATAGGCCTAACAAATAAAAAATTTGATGAATACTGTCTACAGTCCCCTTAAGGGTGCTGCATACCTGGAACTATCCGGTAGGTTTGAAGTGCGGAAATGTAGGAGCTATAAGGGCTGCTCTAACGCTCGGGCCTAGTAGGCCTATATTATATATCCTACTCTGGAGGCTCTAAACTGGCGCGCAATGTGGCGCGCAATGTTTACGTTGCACCGGCACAACTATTTGACTTAAGGCCACGCTCTTTAATTTCTACTGTATTTGCGATACTTATCATTTTTTTAAAACTCAAACGAGAACATATATGAAAAATATGTTTGGCAGTTTTATTTAAAAGAGTTTTTATCAATGATAGGTATTTTTTCCAAATCAAGAAATTATACGGCTTTGACTGAAAATGCACTTAACAAGAATTCCGTTAGTTACGTAATTAGCTTAAACCATATTATTTACAGACTTGAAAAAAAATCAGCCCACATAGAGAAGACGATTTTAATCAAAATTGCCAGACAGATTTTTGATATCTACTCTCATTTTGGCGTAAAAAATTAACATTGATAAATAGGTAGAAACTAGAGAACATAGCCTTGAACGGCTACCCTATTATTTTTAAGTGAGGTGTCTGCACGATTGTACGTACATTGTTGAACTCCCGGTAAGTTTCGTCTCAATGTGAGAAGTAGCTTTAGTCATGTTGGGCAGTTTAGTAATACTATTTTCAATCCGCGAGATAATTTAAAAATACTATGAAAATTCTTCTCTGAAATGTGATTTCTTTAAGTAAGTAGGCTAATTATGAGCACGTTTAGTAGTCTTCAAAATAAACGTATGTTTTTTGTAACCCACCGCAACGTAGTTCAACATGAATGTATGCGGGCTTTTATAAAGAAGAGAAAGTAAATAATGTTGTAGGCGCCATTAAAATGAAGTGTATCAAATGGGTCTATAATGTAAAATTAAGTGGGAAGATTATATGCTAATAATATACCAGAACTAGCTGGCTAGTTGTCAGACCAGTGGCGAGAGATACCTGGATGTCGACGACAAAGATAGATAGCCAGGAATATCTTAGAGAGCTGGCTGTATGGGAACAGGCCCGTCTTCATGATGAGGAAAGCTACTTGGATGACACAACAGTGTCTCTGGCCCATCGTCTGAGTGTTCATATTGCGTCACTTTCATTATTCAAATTCTCTAGACGTTATGAGGCTTGGGAACTTCGAAAATGTTACTTTTTCCTTCTGATTTCTCACATATACAGCATGTCCATAAAGTCATGGTGCACTTTTGACTGGATGGTGTACTTTTGACCGGTCACAGGAAAGCAACAAAAGAAGATGGAAATGTGAAATATGCATCAAATAAAAGGAAAACTCTCCAAGTTTCTGTAGTACGAAGCGCACGCGTGTTCGCACACAGGTGATGACGTAACACCACAACTGCGCAGAGCAGCGGACCAGCCATGCACCATAACTTTACGTACACTCTATATATGGGAGAGAAACTCATTTGCTGATCTGGTTTAACGTATCTTGCGCTTTTGATGCCTGGAAGTGCAACAACAGTAAGGTCGACACAGCACGCGCATAGCGCCTCACCCTAGACTCTAAACGAGTCACTGAACTAACGTACAATCTTCTCGTCGACAAATCAGCTCCACTAGAGTCACTGGATACCGTATAGTTATGAAAATAACCGTTTTTTTAGACGTAAGATGTTTTTATCTGTTTTTTGCCCCTGTGTCGTCTTCTGAAATATGTCAATTCCTCTCAAGAATTATCTGTATGTTTTGACTACAGCTTACTGGCTTTTCTTCCTTTGTTTTTTGTTATATTTGGGGTTTTTCTGCAATATGGCAACATTCGCCCGAAATGGCGTATGTCCAAAAAACTGCTGTGATCATATTCGTTCCAAGATAACCGTTTAGTATGAGTAGTCCAGTTCCAAAACTCGTCTTGTCCACTTTCCCTAAAACTGCGCAAATCGCGAAAAACTTATTTGCGAGCCCATTTGTTATATGGCCAAAGTAGTTTTTCAAAGTGTCTCTGTTATTGAATAAGGCGAGTTTTGGGAACTATCATCACGTCAACTTCAGCGCACATTTCAAAGCTACACAAAACTGTTCAGAACTCATTTTTTCCTTGGTGATGGACAAGACGAGTATTGGAACTGAACAACTCAGTTACACTATGACTTAAAATAAAACATATAACTGTATTGCATTTCCCATACATTTTTTAATGCTACGTCAAGACGTTGATGTCTGAAAAGGACAGCAAAAACACCAATTTTCGCCATAAACGACGACGAGAAAATAAGTAATATAGATTTGCAGAACACTTAAAATAGACGTACATACGTAAGCGTTAATGTTCTTGGAGAGTTATCCATTAGATAACATGAGCATATCGAACAATTTTCGAATAAACTTAATTAGGCAGCAGCTCTTCACATCGCACGGTGACCTGGAATGCAGCCACCTTAAGGGGCCTACCTACCTGCGCTTAAAAAGCGTTGCAGTGAGTTACGGATATTCTTCTTTAGACGAAACTATTAAACGCGCATTATATTAGTATATCTACGAAAATAACAGCTACATCAAACTATGTCGCTATAATTCGGCAAGTTTAATAGAAACATCATTTCGGGTCCATCAAAATGGCCAAAGTTACTTTTTCAGATTGGAAAAATAACAACCGGACTATAAAAACACAACTATAGAAACAAGCGTTAGACTTTGAACTATGCTGGCCACAGATAAAATAATTGTGGTCACTTCTTAAAGTCCCATAGGAATAAGGATAACAGTAAATAAAGCATTGTACGCCATCTGAGTGGCTTGCGCGGAGAGGCGATAATGTATTGAATACGCCAGTCAGATGAAACTTTACCGCTCCATTATCTTTCTGACTCACATACACAAACACAGCCTATCTAGAGAGGCCCCTTAATAGCGAGGATTTCAGTACTGGTGAATTGAGACATGATATGAGCATGGAGCAGCGACGGAATGAAGGGACAAGGGCAACGGTAGATCCCCTAAGAAACCTGCCGACAAATGGCATCGTCTGTCACGATTCCCACTTGCGAAAATTCTGGGAATCGAACCCGGGTCGCCTTAATGAGAAAATGTCGCGACACGATGCGAATATCTAGTAATGCGATGCTTGTTTGCAGGGTTGCATACATTGTAGTCCACAGGCTTCCACTAAAAACGTCTCCGACAAGACACACATGTTTAGATACCTGTGCACATTTCACGTTATTATCGGACAGCAGACTAGACTCCAAATGACTGTATAACTGTGTGCTCTTCTGACTTCTGTTTTTGGCTGACATCTTGAAGGACATCTTCAACCAACGACATAAGGTCAACTGTACAACACCCACTATGTTGTACTGTATTACAGGCATACAAAGATAAGAAGGCCCGAAGTAAGGATCATCATGGAGTGTGTACGGGTGAGTATAGACCAGTGAATTCTAGCCTTTAATAATAAACGCGAAATTCCATATATATCTGCACTTGCACATGAGTTATCATAGTAGTCATGCTCAACGCCCACACAAGCCCAAGTGCCGTGATGTAAAAATATCAACATTAAAATGCACGAAACCAAACAACTCTTGCGTACTCCACTTTACAGAATTCCAGATAGTTTTGAAATTCCTGAAAACACTAGCTCTTTACGTATTGTCCATGTTTGACGCAATATCTGTCTGTATTATTGATATTGTTAACAGAGGTTACTTTATGATAGTATAGGTGCCTTTGCGCCACTGGAAAAATTAGTGTTGCTGTTTATTGAATACCTAACTAACTTTATTTGGAGGGAGTATGTGTATGGTTTATAATACTCAACTAACGGCATTCTTCTATAGCCGGAAAACAAACATATTGAATATTATTTCACCCCACTCACCCTGGCTCAGTCTCAATGTAAACAGAGTTTACTGCATGTACTGTGTAACTGAATACCTCGGGGAAATAGGGGCGGGCGATAATTGAAGACGCAAGTGGATGACGGTGTTATGTAAGAAAATCAAAGTTCTGAGTAAAGTGACATTAAAGTTTGTTCAAGCTATGCCAACCAAAGTAACATAGCCCCTTCATCCACTGCTGTATTTATACAGGGCCTACAAGCTGTTTTTCTGTGAGTTCTGAGTGTTACATAAAAAGTACGTACATAACACTTTTACTCGTGTAAGAAAATATATTTTTACAAATTGTAACATAACACGTTCATCCACTTGCGTCTTCAATTACTGCCAACATTAAGCTATCCAATGTAAACCATTAGTATCTGTAAATTTATAACAAATACATGTTAACAAAATTTGTGCGTAGCTCATTTTACACCACATAATAAATAATTAACGTAAATTATCATATTGTCTATACTTGATAAATAATAATTTCAACTTAGCTGAAAACTACAGTACGATGATTATAATTATTTATCATCAATGTGTTTAATTCGTCTTGCATAACGATAAACTCTGCAATCGTAAAAAATTATTGAAGTTATTGAAGTTATGTGAAATGAAGTACAGGTAGTGTAGGAGCTCTCTCAAGACCACACGTGTGGGATGAAGTAAGCTTATCCTTCGCTATCGGGGACAAACGGTTTGTTGCCACGCGTGTTGTGACGCAGAGCAACGGAACGAAATCTCGGTACTGTAGACTGTTCGCTTTCTCGAAGACGGTCGGTCGGCTGCGTGGCCAAGGAATCCAGCTTTCCCCGGTGACTAGCAGCGCTGCTGGTATTGGTCGTACACTGCCAGGACCGGGTCTGTTTGGAGGTACAGCCCCTCCCCTGACTCCCCCCACACATCATTAATATTCCAGGACTTCCAGGAGTCGAGGTGCTTCGTGCTTACGACATTGTCTCCATGTAAGTAGACTGACTGTCGCGCGTGAGCTAGCCAACCTCTGACTGACGCATCTTCCAACTAACGCGTTGGTTAAGTGACCCAGTTTCACACGCTTTAATAATGATGTGTTTTGATGTTTAAATGTTGTTCTTAGTACCGTAAACTGGACCCCACGGGACAACTTCGTTCTATTCGAAACGTTGGATTTTAGTCGTATATTGAAGAAATATCAAACTTTACTGGGTGGAGCAAATGCAAATTTTTAAACAACATCTCCTGCAGTCGTTTATAACTTTTTAAATATAATAGATTATACAACATACTAGTTAAACCATACTAAGCAACTAGTTAAGATATTTCTAACAAGAACCTCTGCCTAAAACCGTGTTACTATTGGTGATTCAATTATTAATAATTAAATATGGTAAAAATAAAACGCTTTACTTGAAATGGACTTGGTAAAGTAAACGCAGTACTGGGTCGTTGCAGTATTATTGCTACTTTGTTATACGACGAGGAAGCGACAACCACGATACACGTAGCCTTAAAAACGATCAGTTGATATCTGCAACTTAAATAATACCGATGTTACTCATACTTGCCAAATGCATTATTAGTAATAACTAATAAGTTTTTATTTAGCAAACCTTGTTTTATATACAAAAAAAAATTGGTTGTCTGTAAAGTCGGTTTACTGACGATAGTTGAACGTGACAACGTCTGCACTTGATACTCGATCAAAACATGTAAATGTACTATAGTATAGCAGCTGTCCACGCAGACGCATCGCTCACTCAAGTAGGAGAGAGACGGATGTCGAACGCTGCCGAACGCAAAGGCCGATTGTACTTCTTTGTCGC
>PNEQ01119195.1:0-16256 GCA_003012365.1 Medauroidea extradentata
AGTAATTGTGTGCATAACTAATTGTGTTGTGAGAGTTCTAGTTGATTACTGTTTTGTGTATTTCGTAGCTTTGTGAGCTATTAAATCCAGTACTTAATTTAACTCTTTTATTTGTAATTATAAGACCTCTATCCCAAAGAACTCATGGGAATTGCCCACATATAAAGTTTGTGCTCTCAAACTTGTAACAGTATTTTACTTGACTCCCTTGTTGTTTAGCTATAGTTCGTCAAGTTACCGAGAATGTTGTACTTTTTGGCGGTGTAATCCGGACGGTCAGACACAAACTCCGCCCACTTTTTTTTATTGTTAACATTATAAAGTAAATAAAGATTGCTAGAGCCACGCTTTAAAATTGTGAGCAAATGAAGTACTGTATTTCACAAACTGATAAAAAATACGTTTTGGTAAATGGTTTATCTTAGTGGGAGGGAAGTGGGCATAGTTTGAGCCCGACCGGCTTGACTGCAGCGCCAATAAAACACGATATTCTCGGTAATTTGGTGAACTACAGCCAAACAACAAGGGGGTCAAGTTTCCAGGCCGAGTGTCCAGACCTGTCCTTCTACGACCGTGGCTTGGACGTACTCCATTGCTAAATAAATGACTGTCAAAAGAAAACTAAAAATAAAACAAAAAACATAAATAAGCAGAGTATACTTTAGTCAACAGGATACATACACAACATAAAATCCCAAATATTGGAATCGGGTCAAATAAAACAAGGACTAAAGCATACTCTTATTTTTAGTTTTCTTTTGGCAGTCACTTATGTCGCAATGGAGTACGTGCAAGCAAATAAATCCAGTCATGCACTCCCACTGCACAGTTCTTTCAAAGATCATATAGCTATAAACGGCCGGATGTATGCGAAACTCATATAGAATCGTATATTGAACTTTGCTATATATAGGCCGTTCACGATAAAGTGAGCACAGCATAAATTTTTCTTTCGATCGTTTTGCAGCCATCTATACTATATTTAATACGAAAGCTTCCATGTAACTAAAAACCAGTGCAAAAGTTTCAACACTCTCAAGAGTTAACATATATTAGCCCAATGAAACATATTTTTAATTAATTATACGAGTTCTGCTGAGTGCTCAGTTGATAATGAACAGCCTATACAGATGATATGATTATTGCCTAACGTCGTATAGTAACAATGCGTCGGCGCCCGGAGATGTTCTTTCACGCTAGTTCAGTGCTTGGCTCGCAACGACGATGCGGCAGTTGATGCGCGTTTCAAGGTCATTCCTACAGCTGGGCCGCGGTTTCGCATGATGAGATCGTGCCGCTGACTGGCGGGTTTTCTCGGGGATCTTCCGTTTTCCACGCCTATCTCATTCCGGCGCTTCTCCATCTTAGGACCTCATTTCATGTCGTCCTTCGATATACGCAGATTACCTACGAGCTAACATTAATAAATCTGTATTCAGTGTGCTATACCCTGGACCCTCAGGTATCCTCCTCGTACGATATTTGAACTTCTGAGTCTCTTACGAGTAAGTAGGCCTAAGTGTGTTGTCATTAATTAGTTCTCAGCGGGCTGAGTGTTGTTATTTTACCCTTACAGCTCCTGAACTTCTGAGCCTCTAGCGCGTAAGTAAGTGTGTTGTAGTTAATTCATATCTCAGCGGGCTGATTTTAAAGGTAAACCTTTCAAACAAAAATTATTCGCCGTAATACTGCATTACAGGTAGGGACTGGAAAATTTCGTGAATTCAATTACCTGTAGGCTAGAATCCACTGTACTATGCATACTCAAGCCCCGTATATTCGTTCATTGTCTGCTGAACCACTGAGTAGCAGCTAGTGGACAAATAGTCGGGGCTTGAGTATGCATAGTACAGTGGATTCTAGCCTACAGGTAATTAAATTCGTGAGTTTTTCCAGTCCCTAATTATAGGTCGTTCGGGATAAAGTGATCAGTAAAAATGTATTCTTAGGAAAAAATCACTAGTAGTAACTGCGCATTATTCAATGTTAACTATAGTCGCCTTCCAGTTTGTACGGTTGGTACCGAATTACTGTCTATAGTTCCGTGTCTTTTCCTACATAAATACGACAGTACTGAAATGGATATACTTGTACTTGATATAATTCATAATTTTTCTACCGACTACATGATTTATCTTAGACGCGCAAACTTCAAGTGGCGTGTTCAAAGAGGCTAGACATTCCGTTCGTTAGCCGTTACGCGCGGAAAGATACAAGTTAGCTGAAAACAGAACGTTTGCAGGGCAATTAAAGTTTCCCACGTGGCAGTTTTCTTCCACACGTATCACATTCTGTTCGAAAGAGTTATAACTAGAGCTAAAAAAAATCGCGACTTCTATGACCTGCATGCTAGAATCCAATGTACTATACATACTCAAGTCCCGTCTATTAGTTCATTGTCTGCTGTCTGTATGAGTTGCAGGTCATGGGCAAATATTAGGTCTTCGGTATACACATGATAATGGATTCTAGTATGTAGGTAGTTCAACTCGTGAAATATTCCAAGCCCTACTTATAACTAAGCTTTCCCCTACTAACAGCTATCGCCTGCGACTTCGTTGTCAATTTAATGCCTCTTTGAGTAGCGCGAAAATTCAAACCAAGTACTATAAACTGTTTAAGTAATTCGTGAAAATATGTCTTTTTTTTTTCTACTGGCAATATCTTTTTAGAAACAAAATTTTTAAAAATTAAAAAAATTAATAAACAATTTTTAATGAAAGATTTTGTTAAAAACTTTTCGACAATTGCAATTTGTTTGGCCAGGCCTGACACTACGTGAATGGCGGATGTAGGCGGTGTTATATGACGTGTTGCGTGTGTGCAGAGTTAGTTACGCACACACGCACAGTAGGGGCAGGGCACGACCTGCGCAACCAGATAAAACTACGCACGTCTGCGTCGAAGCTTGCGTATGCGTGCCACTCCAGCTAAGGTTAATTCTACTACAGGTTAGAAAGAACATGTGTTTTCTTACGGGAGAGTTTGGTACAGGGAACATTTCTGCCGCTGGCTTCGCTGCTATCGCTAAGGGACCAGAACAATACGAAACTGTTGAAAAATTACATTTAAATAGGCTTGGAAATGACGGAAGTCATTTAACTTAATTTTAAAGTTAAAATAAACCAATTTCGAATTTTAAATTATCAACTTAATGTAACTTAAAATTCAGGAAAGCTCTGTGATCGGTCAGTTTGGTCCCTGTTCCCAAATTTTAACACTGATCTTTCTAACCTGTAGCAGAATTAACCTTACCCAGCTCCAGTGCGACGACATAACCTCGCCGAGCCGATTACTGTTCACGTCCTGCTAGAAGATAATTCCCTAACAGGGAAAACACGTAAGGTTGTTGGACGTGTTGATCCCTCTCCCTATTGGTTGGTTTCAATTGCGCGCGCATCGTTCTGCGTACGCGCGAGTCGCCGAGGAATAATTCTATTTAAGTTTTAATAACGTCTTTATTGATGGCGTAGTGAAGGCGTTGTCGCCTTTTTTTTTTCTCTCTGTAACATACAAATATTACATAAAGCCTTACTGGATGAATTACATTTTACGCAATAATTACAGACCAGTTAATCAACACTCAGAGTTTCATGACAATAACAGTATGTACCGATTAGACTTATTAAATGATGTAATGTATAATGATTAAGCCGCCTCATCGTGCACATTGATTGTATATATATAGTACTATGAGTAATATTTGACAAGAATATCATTAGTGAACTACCATCACAATGATAGTAGACTTTAAAAACTAATATGTAAAATATTTTACTGATTTAAAAGCAACAACGTGTGTAACAACATTCAGGATTGTCAAAAATAAGGGGAAACATTGATAAATAATTAAATTGGCTTAGTTAATATTGCACCCTGCGTACATCTGAACACATAAATAATTGAGGTAGATAAACGTACTGCAGTTACAGCATACTGAACTTAACCATGAAAGTGTTTAATAATACAAACAATACAAATAATATTAAAATGTTTGTAAAATAACTTTGCAGTAAGCCAATCCAAGTTTTTACTGTCATGTTCTAGCCTAACGAAATCTTCGAATCAGAGGATGAATTTTTATAATATTTTAACTAATCTAAAGTAAATTTAACTAATTTTAACTAACGTAAACTTATCTAAACTAATTGTCACAGGAGGTCGAGGAACATAGGGAAAAGTAGGCCTACGCAGACACGAATTAAGGTGTGGGTTCAACCGAATAATAGATTTTTTTTTTGCAGTGAAAATAAGGAATTTAAATTAAATAAACTGCCAATTTCCGGAATTTTTTAAAGAACATAGAAAAATATTAGGCCTACATGCTGTTATTATACATGTGTTGGTGTATTCTGTGGTATTGTTATTCGGTGTAAATTATTTAATTTCTCTATGTCACGATGTATGTCTACAAAACAATTAATATCTACATATCATTGAGATAGAACTTTGTGTTGGTATTATTTTTGAAAAATCGTAAACTCTGTAAGAGCACTTATTGGTCGCTACTTCGCACGAATATGTCAAGTGGCCTGTTGTGTTATTGTCATGTTAGTCATCACTGGTTTTATTTATTTATTCTTAGTTTCTGTCAGTTGTATGTATATGTAATTTTATTTTGTGCTCTGTAAGAAAAATGGTTAAGTGAAAGAGAAGACTACATGCCTTAACTTCGCCATTTGAAAGTAAGTCGATAAATAAATTAAATAAATCAATTAATTATTTCATTTATATGTCAGCTGGTTTTTTCTTTTTTCTAGTATAAAACAAGTTTTATGCAAATTTGGGCTTGGACATGCCACTATACAAAAACTATGGACGCTAAAAAATGTATTACATTAAAAGAGTCACGATGTATGTCTACAAAGCAAACCATATCTCGTACAAATATAAAAATTATTAAACTTATTGAAATTTTCGGTGAACCCCCTGTAACGAAAGCCAACAGCCTCAAGGGAGATAGAGCCAAGAGAGTTTACAGTCGCTTTTAAAAGGCAGGAAAGAGCGCCCAAAGGGACAGGAACAGGGGCGGAAGTTGGGAAAGATCGGGCTAACAGCTGGACGTAACGGTACCCACAGCTCAACCCACCTTCCACCACCAGCTGCTGTAATTTATGACGGTTGCTTTATACGCTCTGCTGTGGGTGGTGGAGGGGGACCTCCCTCCTACGGTTTAGTTCGTTGCCACTGCGGTTCGTCACGAAGCCAGATATCTCGTAATTTTTGCTTGTATCAAGCTAATGTTTCCGTCTACTTCGACACAAACTTGCCCGCCGGGAGATGGGATAGTACTGCTTGTTTGGGGGGGGGGGGAGAGGGATCCTTATAAGTATTTTTTTTTATCCGTTATTACACGAATGATAGGCCTACCTGGCAAGATCTTACGCAAGCCAACCAACCGTCATTATCCTGTCTAATTATACGTTACATCCCCCGTAGTTGGCTGCGTATTTGGAGCGATTTTCCTTCTTGAAAAATATTTTTTTTATACTAAATATTTTGTAGCCGGCACAATTAAGCTGTAGTGGTCAAACCGCTTGCCCCCGCACAGGGGGATCTGGGTTATATTCCCGGCGAGATAGACCAGTATTTTTCACGTGCGGGAAACGTGACGGAGTGGCCGCTGGCAGACGGGGTTTCTCGGGGTACTCCCGTTTATCCCGCCCTTCGCGTTCCGTAGCTTCTCCATCGTAGGACTTCATTCTCCAGCGGATATTACAGAAGCATTTAAATGGAGAATAAAGTACGTTCTATAGCGTGGGGTCTGAGACGTTGAGACGAAACGAACGGTAGTGGGTTCTTCGAAGAGTTTCAAATCGATGAGGCTACGATGCTATCGGCTGGTTTGAACGGCGCGCGTGAATCGTGGACTAATGCCGGTTTAATTGTTTGTTATTGTCGTTTTTCTAATCTAACAAGAACTTTCAACTAGAATATACATTTGTCTAATCTTTTAAACTGATGTAAACTAATCTAAACTAACCTAAGCTGTCACAGGGGTCGGTGAAAAGAGGGGAATGCGGCAGAACAAATGCTCAGAGACGAATGAACGAAAATGAACAAGGGAGACACTTGGATCAGAGTCCACAGTCGCTTCTCGCTATAGAGGTGGAAGCAGTAGAAGGCCATCCCCCATATTGATAAGTGAATATCAAAGTTGTTGGTTACCATAGTAACGTGGATAACGCGATTGTAGGTTGGCCAACCATAATCTCTTTTTTCAATATACCTACAGGACACGGTCGTAGAAGAACAGGTCTGGACACTCGCCTGGATATTTGACCTCCCTGTTGTTTGGCTGTAGTTCACCAAGTTACCGAGAATATTGTGTTCTATTGGTGCTGCAGTTAGGGTAGTCGGACTCAAACACCACCCACTTCCTTTCCACTTAGATAAACAATTTATCAAAGCGTATTTTTTTTTTTTTTATCAATTTATGAAATACTTCCTTCGTTCACAATTTAAAATCATGGCTCCAGGATTCTTCATTTACTTTATAAATTTAACAATGGAAAAAAGTGGGCGGAGTTTGAGTCCGACCGCCCGGATTACAGCGCCAAAAAGTACAAAATTGTCAGTAACTTGACGAACTACAGCCAAACAACAAGGAGGTCAAGTAAAATACATTGGAAGGTAGGCGAGTGTCCAGACCTGTTCTTCTACGACCGTGCCACAGGAACAGCTGATTGCACTCCGCTATATTGTTACATTAATAAAAATGTCAGTTTGGTCTCAGTGCAGACTGCTAATGATCCATGTGTGTTTTTCTCTCATGGGCTCCCACAGAGGAAAATGTTTAGTACAGTCAACCATTAATATGTTTGTATATGGCAAAACAAGCGCTACCTTGAATGTTTGTATTTCGTGACGTAACTTCTATTTTTGAAAATTATAAAAATCTAACATAACTGCAGCGTAGAAAACATGTTGATATAATTTTTAACATCATAAATCTTTCCTTGGCATTACTCTGTTGTTACAAATGTAATTGTAGTTAGAAAATTTTTACTACTTACATAACTGCAATTAGATCTGTAACAACAGAGTCACACACACACACACACAAATATATATATATATATATATATATATATATATATATATATATATATATACACACACACACACATACGCTGCACATCTGTGGTGTTGTTCCTATATAATTCTTCAGATTGTGACGAAACTTTGGTGAATTGTACGTGCGACCGCAAAGATTTCTGACGACAAAAAATACAATATAAACTTATGTGCCAGGCGGCGGCGGGGGGAGGGGGTAAACAGGGTACCCAAACATTTAGTAAAATTTGTGTATCTAACACTTTCGTTGAAAACCCTGAACTCCATTTTGCACAATTTAGAATTTTTATATATTTTTTGTTCTATATTAAAAAAACGTAATTTATTAATTTTAATACTACTGTTATCATTAATATTATTACTTACATAGACGTAAAATTTGAAGTGTCAAAAGTTTTTTTATATATTTTTTTGAAAAATTTATTTTTTGAAAATTTAATGAATATGTAAATACATATATTTGACGAAATTTTGTGTACTAAGACTGAACATTGGTACGAATAAAAGAGGTATTAAACTGAAACCAGCGAACAACATTACTTTTATGTGCCCACTTATCTTTTTGTCAGACGTAAACAGTGTGCAATATTAATTAAGCCTTTTAATAATAATAAAACGTCTTTATTTGGCGCAGTTAAGGCAATTAGGCCTTCTCTTACACTGAACCTTATATATCACACACATTCTACAACTGACACTGTTAAAATAATAATAATAATAATAATAATAATAATAATACAGGTGAAAAAAGTGAGTTTTGCAAGTGCCTAGTTAAAACATGGTCAACAGAAAAAAAAAATCTTAAGAATTTCTATTACTAGTCTACAAGTAGAACACTATATGTAAAACACAACATAGATAAATATACACATAAATATTACAAGATTAACAGTATTTAACGTATTTAGTCGGTGTTAGCAGTTTATCATGATGGATGTACTTACATGAAAACTTAGTAATTACATGTACTTAGTCCTGAAAATCTCAATTACCTAGACAGTTCAGAATGTTGTTATGTATACTTACCTTGTTCATTATTTTACAGTGTTACTGTTAATACTCCATATCATATCTTTAATTTCTGTCATTGGTGTGATAGTAGTTCTCTAAGGATATTCCATTAGCAAATGTCAATCATAGAGTTATATATAATCAATGTACGAAATTTCCCATACCTAAAATAATTTTACAAAATCATCATTAAATTTAAGTATCATCATTACTAAAGCTATTTATAACTATTATTAAAGCTAATGGATACTATTTTTAACATAAAACTGTCTCGGGCTTGACTTATTGTTTCGTAAGAAATCATTGTGTAAAATATAATTTGTCCAGTAAGACTTATGTAATATTTATGTATATGGTATAGTGGAAGAAAAGAAGATATTAAATTAAATTAAATTAAATACAGTTGCGGTCAACAGGTAGGCCTACTATACAATAAATGCTCTTGGAACTGCCAAATTTTACTGCACTTTTTTTTCTAGTTTTAATACGTAATTTAATTTAACAACGTTTTCAGTAATTGCACGCTTAAGGTATTATCATCCTACTGTACATAGAGCACATTTTTTTTATCAGAACCTCGTGTGGGGTGTATATATATACATATATATATGTATGTAGGTATGTATGCAAGTATAAAATTGTAAAGGCCGTCATAGATAGAGGCTGGGAAGAGAGGTTTCAAACTCGAACAAGTCCCAAGTAGTGGACGTGGTAGGGGTTTAGTGAACTGGTTTGAAGACAGACAACAGGTTCTTGGCAACAGACAACGCTGTACGTGGCAGAAATAACCGGCGCCAGTGGGTTGTAAGGCCTGGCTTGTTCAATTACACGCAGACGAAGCGGCGCGGCGCCACGCCAGATAAAACTAATGTGTGCTTGGCTGGCCTGCAGGATTGCCAACCGCACGGATATTTCCCTTCACGTAACTGGGCATACACGGACATTTTACAGCTGTACGGTCTGTAAGCTAAAAACAGGGACTTTCTGGTAAATATACGAAAATTATGGTCACGCATAATTAGAAGGGTTTGCCCCAATTTGTTTCACTGCCTTATGCGCGCATCTGCAGCCGTGCTTTATGGTTATTGGCAGCGTATCTTTGTTTAGACACGTCTCTTATTTGACTGCACCAATCATAGTGAGGTTATTGTGAGTCTGTACATCTGTAATTTGCCAAGGCCAGTGAGAGTAAAATCATCCAATCACAGACGATGTAGCAGAGCTACAGATATGCACATAACGCATTGAAACCAAATGTTGTAAAAATCTTGTCGCCATAAAATCGTTGTTCTAGAGATAATGGAAGACCACGAGCTAAATATTCTTCAAACCAGCGTAGTGTTCTGCTCGTTGTGTGACTGGACAATAGCGTGTGGCACGAAGCGCACATCAATTATCATTGGCCCAGTCAAATACAGACTCACCAGCAACAAAAAGAATTGCACCAGAATAGACTACAGTCAACTTTTCCCGCGATTAAGGTTCTTATCTAGGTAGTCTGTGTTGGTGCATGTGGGGCACAAAACCGATGGAGCGGAGTGACGTCGGTCGGCGTACGTAATGCGTTATCGCCTCTACACACAAACCCAGCAACTGGCGCGCAGACCTTTACTATTATTCATTTTCCTTTGGACTTTAAGTGGTGACCGTATTATTGTATTTGCGATTCTTATGGTTCAAATTACAGCGCTTATATCTATTATTGTGTTTTTTTTTTAATCCGGTTGGAATTTTCCTAGATACAGCAGTAAAAAAAAAAACATTCTTAGTCATTTTGAGAGTCTTGGAACTCGTGTTTCCAATAAGCGATCCTAATTTTTAAACTGATAGACACATTGTTTGAAATGTGTTTTCTTTTCATAGATGTACAAACGTAATGCGCGTTGAGATATTTCATCTGAATATGATTACTTGTAACTCGTTGCAATGTGTTTCAAGCGCAGGTAGATAGGAACATTATGCAGCGCTTATTTGAATGCTCACTTTATCCCGAACCGCATATAGCTGTCTTAATGTCCTGAAGTAATACGAGAGTAATCCTAAGCTGAGGAATGGATGGTGTAAACTGGGCGAGGTCTGGATACGTGAGATGAACTATATCTCCGTGCGTGCGTCTATCTTGGTAGCCTATCTCTGTAGGATCACACGTGTTAGCTGAATTATAAAACCCGTTTATTTATTTCCGGTTTCTTTTTTTTTTCTTTTTTTTTTTCCGAAGCTAAGGCTAAAATGCCTTCTCCTACACTTATAACCAAATTTCAAACAAATATCACATGCATAAGGGTAGCAATAAAAATTAGTCGAAACGTAACTAGACGCAATTAAAAAAGTAACTAAGCATATGAAATTCAAACGAAAAGGAATCTAAAACCTGGAATAGACTTTTAGCCACATGTTAGGTCTTCATTTACCTCTTGTCGTGTGTAACGTATTTAACCCCAACTGTGCAGTTATTGTGAGGTTTATTTTAACTTGCTGCAGATGTAATTAAACTTGCGGAAATAACCAGGTAAGATAACGAAAGTGGTACAACTAATCCCCTTTTACCCTTTCCACCTTGTTACAGTTGAGATATAAGCTTTAATAATAATGGTATGTGTGTACCTTTATTGTCGAGTATGCTTTAAATGAACGGCCTTCACATTTACTTAATAATAATAATTTGTCTTTCTTTGGCACCATTAAGGAAATTTTGCATTCTTTTACACATAACCTTTAGCTATATCATACAAACAGTATAATTAGAAATGATGGTTAGAGGCCCGGATATTTCGCGGGTTCAACGCCCAGCCGGCTAGACTCCACAGTCCTGTGTGCACTGTCGTCAGCTATATTTGTTCATTGGCTGCTGCTCCAGTGAGTGAGCATTTGAACATTTGACGATGTAGCGCAGGAGTCCGTGAACGTTTTTACGCATGTCCGCCATTGGTTCGGAGTCCGCAAGGTCACGTTTAATAAACAATGAACCGATCGAAATAGTTTCCAACATGTACATGACTTAGAAATCCAACCTCTCCTCAGTTGAATCCGCGAAATTTCCGGGGCTCTAATGATGGTATATCGCGAGAATTTTTGTGCCAACATAACATTGACAACACTGTAGTTTCTTGTGACATGTATGATTGGGTGATATACGTCTGACACAACGTAGCTGTCTGCAGACCAATAACAGGCATAAGATATTATAATAGCGGGATTCTGGCTGGCTCAGTCAAATAGGGTAACAGCTACACGTACGAGCTAAAGCCAGTAATCTTCAGGTAAGCTGAACATACATTGAAACCCAGCAAACTGTCAAGTTTTCCCGCGATAAACCATCATCTCTAAGTATAATTGATGCAAATTAAAAATAAATATTACCGAGAGAAAATTATTTATACTAGATAAAAGAGGAAATAATAACATAAAAAAATACATATTAACGTACGGCCTGGCACTCAAAAATGGGTTTGGTAAGTAGCTTAGTAAGTTAAATATGTACGACGTAAAATAACACGTAAACTAGTGAATTTTATGACACCGTCCAGAAATCTAACAAAAACTATTTATGAAGTCACATATAAACGTAAAAATATTAATATTCGACGTATAGTCAGTGTTTGCAGTGTGTTATGAATTATGAAAAGAAAGTTGAGACTCACGTGTACTTAGTTATTAAAAAAAAGTTTAAATCAGGACTTGCACACAGTTAACTATAATAAGGTACTACGCAAGTTTGAGTATGTTACTCACATTTAAAATCAATGACAGAAACAGTTAGTTATGCGTCGGGTTCATATTTACATTGTTTATGGGGAAATTATTTCTTAAATCATGAAAGAGAACAGATAGGCGTACCGTATAACCGCTACATTGATGTCTTGAAAATTGTTCAAACTAAATAGGCTGGTTTAGAAAAAAGTAATGTGTCAGTCTGGCTAGTTATCATCTTTTAAAAAAAATATTAACTAAAGAAGACAATTAGCCAAAATTATAAAAAATTTTTGCTTTAAAAATTAGGATACATAGTTAACACCATTTTGAATACACATACATGTAGCGATTTTATGACATCGGCTGGCTCTCTTGGGATTTGAAAAAATAACAATCACAAAAACAGCGTAAATTTGAACCCGTCGCTTATTTGCAGGACACCGGCCGCCATGTTTAATTTATTTCAGTTTTGCTGACAGATTTATAGTTTATGTGTATGAAAGCACACGAAAATTTTGAGTGTCAGAAATTTTATTACTCAATTTCCCGGTGGGTTGGCTCCAGTGTGTTTTATGTGGCGACTCGAGGTACGTTGTTCAGTTTGAATGATAGCCGGTCTCTCACAGAAAACTGTCTGGCGTCTTTGATGTGCCGCCACAGAGTCCATGCTTTATGGCTGCTCTCACGAACAAGCAGTTGTTTGCTTGAGTGTACCATCATTTCCAAGCGGGCATTTCGTCAAAGGCGCCCGATGCTTGAAAAATCTCCGCTATTTATTTGTTTTCCGGGAATACAGGGTTATGGGCACCTCGAAACTGAATTTCAGTTTTATGTAAGATCACAATAAAGCCTCGATTATGGAGACCGCCCGTGTAAACGTATTTTGTGCATTAGGGGCCCAGAAGTGTGGAAGCATTAATAGGGCGTGGTACATAAATCAACGCTAAAATCATTAATCTATAAATGTAGGTTTCTTGAAGCCAATTTGCGAAAATTAAACAATAGCAATCCTAGACAATAGTTCTAGCCAACGTTTTAAATTAAATTGTTTCCAGTGTTACGAACTTCTGAGGCACAATATCTAACGCCGGAACCTCCTGCATTTAACTGCGGCGCAAGAGATCACGCGTAACAGATTAGTAATTGTGGATAAATATTTACTCATAAAGTTGGCAACTACCACTATCTAGGATTGTCATTGAGTATTTTATTCATATTGGCTTCGAAAAAAGCGTGGAAATCAGTTGATGTTTTCAGTGTTTATTTATCTACCACGCACTCTTACGGACGACACAACACGTGTATAGCGCCTCACACTGGACTCTAGGTGCAAGTCACTGCTGTTGTGTCGTCTTCTCACTGAGAACTATTCTCTATGAGTCTAGGGACTGGACATTTTCGCGAATTCAATTACTTATAGACTAGAATCCAGTGTACTATGCATACTCAAGTCCCGTCTATTCGTTTATTGTCTGTTGTTCCTCTGAGAAGCAGCAGGTGGACACATGGTCGGGGCACAGACTAAATAGTAATACAGACGTGAAATGACGTGGCGGCTCGTTTGATATAGGCGAACTTGGCCGCTTATTGGCTGCCCGAGGCTGTAGACTCCAGCCCCGTGTCTGTTTGGCTCCTGCATGTTACTACAGGTTTCCTATTGGCCTGGCTGCCGACTAGCAGAGCAGCTGCCTTACGCTGATTGGCAGTAGGTGTTTCCGCCATGTTGCTGGCCAGGGAAGCCATTTTGCTGGCGTGTGTGACTGAGTTCGCCTTCCTGCCGACTATTTCACTTCTGTATTCCTAAATATTCTTTGGTCGGGGCTTGGGTATGAATCGTACACTGGATTCTATCCTGCAGGTCATTGAATTCGCGAAATTTTCCAGTCCCTATCTATGAGACATTCAGTGTGACCTTATCATTTTATGATGAATTATTAAATATAAAGGTTTACTGTACACGACTTCTCTTACAATAACCAAATTTCAATCAATATATCACATTCACAAGGATAGAAATAAAAAACGAGTTGAAACATAACTAGAAAGAATTCAAAATAACAACTTTACTGATGAAATGATCAGTGTTAAAATTAATGACAAACCTCAAAACGAAAAGCAATCAAAGTCCAGGAATGTAGAAACAGCTTATAGTATACATTACCTACAAGTTACTCAACAAACACAAATGAGTTATAATATACGACTAACTTGTTCAGTTAACTGAAATAAGAGAATAAGAACAAATGTAACTATGTTTACAAATCTGAGGCAGCGCGTGCATTCAGAACAGTTGCCCAAACCTCCAGCACCTAGGTAGGTACGAAGGCTACCAGAAGTCACACAGAGATATTTAATACAGATATCTAATCAATACAATGTCAGGGTCGTCGTGCTGATAAGTCCCATGTTCCAGAGGTTCGGTGTAAACAAAGCGAACCACCTTGGAGCCCTTGTTTACCCTATTACGTCTACAAGCAGGGTCGGTCTTAATAGGGAGGGGGTTACCGGCCTCAAATCGTGTTCAACATTACGAAGCCAAAGTATGTCCAGTCGGCTCAAGGAGACTGCAGTTTTGTTCTACAATGATCCAAGTACATTTAATGTGTCCCACTTGTATGTATGTTATATTTAATGTTCTGCAACAGTAAAGTTGGCTGCTATTTTTTACAATTCATAAATTCACGTAAGGCCCTGCCCTCCCAAAATGTGTTTTTGAATCCGCCACTGTCTCCAAGGCCCAGTTCACGCTGAATTTGAATGGTTTTAATAATGTTTATATTTATACGAGATATGATTTGTTTTGTAGACATATATTGTTAGAGGCACGATTTTTTCGCGTATTGATTCTACGTCAGGTTGAACGTCAATAACGTATACTTCTCTCCTCCTTCTGTGATTAAACGAGAGAGGTTTTAACACACATTTGGCGACTACAAGCCTATTATAAATAAAGAGATAAGTCGTGCAGATATCATGTCCTACACGTTTGTACTGTTATAAGCCAATGGATATTCGGCTTCAGCCGGTACACGTATAGAACTGAGAAGTCTAGGCTGTTGCCAGATTAATACGCGAAATACTCGTGCCTCTATATATTGTACTATATTTTACACGAAAATTTTCTAGCTTTTATAACAAGTTACAGACTTTTTTTTACAAGGAAAATCCCTGTAACAGCAAATTATAATTGTTTTTTTTTTTGCAGCAAAGCAAAATGCCCTTACTACAAGCTGAATAACCTAAAAAAATTATTTTTATACATAAATTTTCCTTTGTTTCTACATATTTAATTTGACATTAATCATGGTTAGAGATACGATTATAAGGGGACAAGATTACTTGCACTATTTGTTGTGTGCCTTACGTACACATCTGCAGGTCTGCTTCGTGGTCTGTGATTGGTTGTTATAACTCTATCTTGTCTGGGGCTTCCACTGGCAAATCACAGGCCTACAGTGTCACAGTACCGTTACTGTGATTGGTGCATACAACTGAGAGACGTGTCTGAATAAAGACACACTGCCAATAACTAGGCACAAATATTTCTGCACCAGCATGTTTCATTGTCTTAGTTCCACCTCTGTAGTTCTGCTTGTCTTTGTTATTGCCAGAGTGTGTTTGTGTAAATACGTCTCTCATTTGACGCTACCAGTCAGAGTAAGGTTACTGCGAATAACACATGTCCGTGATTTGCAGTAAAACGTTAAGACACGTGACAGTTACATTCAGCCAATTAAAGCTGTTTTTCCAAATGTCTTGAATATTGTTGTTGTGCCTGTGTTGTATATTCTGTATATCTTAAGTGTATTGTATGACTAGCAAGCAACAATTACGGTAATTTCTAAATTGAAGACTACTAATATGTTTTTGTTAATAAATTCAACACGTATTTTATACTGATTTTATTGTTCTTTTGTATATTAGAATTGTTGTGTTTTCTATTTGTTCAAAATGTGGTGTAACAAATAGCTGTTTTCAAATGTGTTGATGGCTAATGTTGTGCTTGTATTGTATATACTTTATTTTATTTATTTATTTTTATTTTTTAACGTACAAATTCAGCCTCAGGCTGATTTACAATTGGTAAGTAGTTGAAACTATTCATACTAATGAACAAATATTAATTATGAATATTACAAAAGAATTGCATTAAACTTATGATTGTAAGCATTACAAGGTTTTAAAGTGTAATTGTAACATTACATTGAACAAATAATTACTAAAATGGCAATATTTTGAGTAAAACAGACAAATATTAAACTAAAAATAAGGGGGGAAAATATATAAAAATAAAAATGTCAAGAAAAAAAGTTGTATGGGCTTTTGTAATCATTGTTTATTGTAACTGGTTCTGTAGCAGAAAGGACTTATATTTCTCCCTGAAAGTGTGGTGCGAAAGATTTCTTAAATCTCCCGGTAGGTCATTCCAAGCCTTGCTGGCCATGTACGTGAATGAATGTTTGTAAATGGACTTG
>PNEQ01119196.1:0-16255 GCA_003012365.1 Medauroidea extradentata
ATATTTGAAAAAGTAATTAAATTGTAGACATTGTAAATGTGACTGAAAGTCTACTTAAGTATTATTTTGTAAGACGTAACAAAATAATACGATGACGATTTTTGGTGGGCTTTGGCATAGCGTCCTACTGCCCTAATCAAAAACATCACTCACTCATAGAAAAATTAAAAAGAAGAATGTTTATTCTCATGATGTCTGTAGGTCTCTAGAAAATCTGTAGAGTCTACAAACTATATCAGTTTGCCTGAATTTAGCATGGATCAGTTCTCGTGTTCACCACATTGTCACGTGTTTATGTAGCGGTGCGTTAAGCCAGCACGTCACAAACATTACCACAACTTGCCCTACAATTTCCATTAAATTAACACATACTACGAAGAAGACTGCTGGCCAGGCATTCAAACTCGTAGCTGGAAATTGCTACCTTGAGGCTGGTGGTGAAGCTCCATAGGCACGGGGCAGGGCATTCACGTCCCCAGAGACGTGAAGCCTGGCTGATGGAGCGTCCGTGGTGAAGGAGGCGGTCACGTGTCTACGGCCGTCTGAGCCACTGTAGCCCAGCGGACAAACGGGCGTCCGCGGCGCACGTCAATTGACTCTGAACATCTGTGCCGTAACATCCCGCCAGAGATTCGATGTCATAGAAACATTCACACGGCAACACACTGTCGATATATTGTTTTTACAAGAAGTAGCACAGCACGAGATACCTGGTTTCTCACAATGGAATGTGCACTCTAATATTGACGATCATAGCCGCGGCACTGCCTTTGTTTTCCGCACAAGAATCGAACCGACAGACTTTCGTTTCCATCCTTCTGGAAGCATTATTTCTTGTCGTGTGGGCGATATCGACCTTATAAATGTGTATGTGCCCTCTGGAAATCATGCAAGAGCTGAATGGAACTAATTTTTGTTCACGATATCATGTAATATATTCCACCAACTTGTACTCAGTATATTTTAGGCGGCGACTTTAACAGCATCATACGCCCCGAAGATCATTTGGGAGGACCTTACCCCATTACATTGTCGCTCAGTCTGCTCATTACACAACTTGGACTGTCTGATGTTGCTTCGTTGTTAAATGTCCCATTTCCACATTATACATACGTAACACCTCACAGCAAAACATGACTTGATAGATTTTATATCAGCCGATCTGCCGACAAGTTACACGACTACGATGTGATACCAGTGCATTTCAGCGACCATTTTGCTGTGTTATTTACATATGAACAATTTGCAACAGTGACACATCATGGGTGTGGGTTCTGGCGCTTAAATATCATGTTACTGACCCAAGACAGTAAAAACAGACTTTTGCAACAGTTGGATGCAGTAGTGCAATAGGAAACACAACTACCCTTCCCCACCCCTGTGGTGATAAAACTGCGTAGAAACCAAATATATGCAGTCTCTTTAAAAACATGGCTTTTGGCAGGCTCGATAAAAGCGTCAGACCCGAGCCTACCATGAAACTATACTCCGGGAGCTGCAAAAATGAGCTAATAGAGGAGAGAATGTGAGTATACTTTTGCACAATATTAAACAAAAGTTACTGGACCTGGATGCCAAACAGTTACAACTCCACAACATAATATTAAGAGACAGAAGTGTAAGAGAAGAAGAAAAATTTTGTTTTTTCGCACTTGCAAAGGAAAAACAAACAAGTCTGACAGCGAAGTATTACCACTTTACAGGATAGACGGGATCATATATAATGACCAGGGTAATATGTCTCGCATAGTTGCGGAACATTTCACTACACTGTATGCAAGACAGTGTACAGACTCCTCATACTTGCCGGCAGTGTTACGGGACTGTGACACGCAAGTAGATCCACGTCATGCAGGCACATTCAACCAAATATGTAGCGATAAAGAAATATCAACCATTGTCTTACGGCTGCCCTCCCGACGTTCACCTGGCCCAGACGGTATTCCATTAGAGTTTTATAAAACTTTTTGGGACACTATATGTACAGAATTTTATGATGTCCGAGATATCCTGGCGAAAGATGAACTCTGCAAGTCACATAAATAAGGTATCATTGTTTTAATACCGAAAATACGAAATCCTAGGGGCCCTGAGGACTTCCGCCCGATATCGTTACTGTGCGCCGACTATGAAATTGTGGCGCGAGTACGCACTGTCCGTTTTGCCAAATTCTTGCTGGTCATTACTGGACAAAGACAGACATGTGGCATATCTGCAAGATTAATAATAAATTGACTTTAAGTGTTGCGCGATACACAACTCATTATGGCCATGAAACACTTAGCAGCTGCTTTCCTCAACATTGACTTAGAAAAAGCCTTTGATAGGGTCAACCATGACTACCTATTAACTGTTATGTAACACTATCGTTTCCCTCCAGCTGCAATTTCGTGCGTTAAAATGATTCAAAACGGAGCCACGTCGTGTGTACAGCTAAATAGATTTTTAGACCCATTCTTTCTTATTCAAAGCTCTGTCAGACAGGGATGCCCTCTGTCTATGGTGTTCTTTACAATTGCGATTGAACCATTATGTAGGCTTTAACACAGCAAATTACAAGGCCTTAACATTGGCAACCACTGTTTCAAGATAAATGCATACACCGATGACATAACATGTCTGATCAGATCACAACAAGAAAATACAAAATGTGACAACAGTATTACACAACTTTCAATAAGCTTCAAATCTTAAGGTCAATGTTCAAAAAACCTAGTTTTTGCCGATCTGCAGGAATGGAACTAATAATATAGATAGTGAACCCTACCAACGTACTGACCATGTCAAAATACTGGGTGTGTATTTCCAAACGTATGTGACAACAATGGCTTCGTTTTGTATAATTGGCAGCCTGCAATTAGGCCAATTAGGAAAAA
Source organism: Medauroidea extradentata (assembly GCA_003012365.1). NCBI lineage: Eukaryota > Metazoa > Arthropoda > Insecta > Phasmatodea > Phasmatidae > Medauroidea > Medauroidea extradentata. Next base: position 2,877 of record PNEQ01119196.1, read on the forward strand.
AAAAGATTATAAAAAATGCGAACTGGGAAGCCTTCCAAGAGCACCTAGACGAGGAAATTAATCTGCTAGATCCTGTTAGCACCTCCGGCGAATTAGACTCTGCGATTGACCATATCACAGAGCTCATTCAATTAGGAATTAGTCAATTTGTCCCTGAGAAGACCCCAAAGCCCCACAGTGATTCACTGCCTGATAATATTCGGCAACTGATCACTCAGAAAAATCACCTGCACAGGCGCTACTCGCGAGGAAGAACTAGCCAACTCAGAACACAAATAAATTCACCTAGAGAGCAAATTAACCTAGAAATTATCCACTGGCAAACAGACCAGTGCAATAATAAATTATCCTGTATCACCACTAAAGATAATAGTCTTTGGCACTTAAAAAAAGGCACATACAAACAAGCACAATCCTATCCCGCCTCTTCAAGTCCCAGCAAAAAGCTGGCGCTGTAGCAAATCATTTAGAGACAGTTTTTATACCGAATATCCAACCCTGCGAACCAGCACATGTGGCTCGCATATATAAGGACCTCCGAGTGCGACTTCGCCAGCCTTCAGCTGACTAACCATTATTTATGCATGCTGACGAGATAAAAACAATTATTAAACGTACTGTGACACTAGAGGGCTTACTACCCTAACCTCACACTAAACCATAACATAATAGTGAACACTCGGGGAGTATTAAGGGCCAGGGGAAGGCAGGATTATCAGCTACGTGAACCGAAGGTCAGAAAATGACAACAGTTGATGTCAACACTGCTGTATATTACAAGATCTCAAGGGTACAATAGATACAATACATTCTTACGCAACAATCGTTGCTGTCACTGATCGAGAGAAAAGCGAACAAGTTGAATCGGGCGGGACGGAAAAGGAATATAAGAATGAGAAGTAATCTCCTTACCATGGGCGGTAACAAACCGAAGAAGCAGGCAGGTGCGGCTCGGCCCAAGCTACAAACACAACTGGCCGCCTGGCTGTGGGCCGGCACGAAGGAAGCGAGGGTGGAGGGGAGGGGAAGGTGCATACACAGCGCGGAGCATGAACAGGGTGGGGAGGAAGGGGAGGCACTGGCGGGAGGCTTCAAACTGTGCGGTCTAACGAGTCCACAAAATGGCGTCCAGCCTGGAAGGTTGGACCACATGGCACAGTACGAAGCCCCACAAAGCACCTGAGTTCGATACCCTGCAAGTTATAGTGCTTAAGCAGCTACTAGAGTCTACACTAGAGGCCCTGGCTAAGTGCATAAATGCAAGCATGACACTTGCGCACTTTCCCACGCGCTGGAAACAAGCCAATGTTATTGTTTATCCCAAGCCAGGAATGGATAGGACCTTGCCACAAAATTGCCGCCCCATAAGCCTCTTAAGTATGCTCTCAAAGATGCATAGACGTGTTCTGCTGCGCCGCCTCGATAATCATATAACAAACGCAAATATTTTTCCCAACGAGCAATTAGGCTTTAGAAAAAAGCACTCGACAGTTCATCAGTTAGACTAACTGAACACACAACTACAACATTTAACTGGCGTCGCTATTCAGTAGCAGTCTTTCTCGATGTAGAGAAAGCATTTGACACGATGTTTCATGCTGGACTACTTTATAAAATGTATGAAAAACATTTCCCCGACTGTTATGTTAAACTCATTGCCTGCTATTAAGAAAGGCACTTTTTTGCTGTAACAATTGATGGAGCGACCTCAGAATTCAAAGCAATTAGGGCGGGTGTTTCCCAAGGCAGTATATTAGGCCCAGATCTATATAATTTATATACTAGCGATATTCCGCAGCCCCCCCAATTGGAACATGAACCTAGGTGTATATGCTGACGACACAGTTACATACACGAGCTCCAGAAGTGCCGAGATCGCAACCCAGCGAGCGCAGGTAATGCTCAATGAGCTAGAAAATTATTTCCGCCTGTGGCGAATAAAATTTAATGTAGGCAAATGCGAAGCTGTGGTTTACACACGCCGACACATCCCTGCCAATCTCCCCCGCATTTCACTGCTTAATTAGGAAATTCCTTATAAAACAGACGTAAAATATTTAGGAGCTATATTGGATAACAGGTTGACATGGTGAAAGCATGTACAGAGCAAAAAAGAAACCTTGCCTATGCTCGCATGTCGGCACTTTATCCAATGACAAATCGCAACTCTAGCCTTAAGCTGAAAACGGACTATTAAATTGTAATACCATGATCCGACCCATTTTCACCTACGAAGCTCCTGCGTGGACTTAATGTTGCGCGAAATCGCACACTCGCACTTTGCAAGTGTTGCAAAATAAATGTCTTAGAATTGCAGCAGATGCACCTAGGTACACTCCTATAAGTTACTTGTATACAGAGCTTAAACAAAAACTGCTGCATGACGCTTTCTGCATAATGGCAGAGCAATTTTATGCTACTAGCCATAATCGAAATCCTTTAATTGCCAGCCTTGGGGATTATGATCCTGAAGAAAATCAACGTTATAAGCGACCAAAATCGCTTCTAGCGCATAGGCCCCCTCGATATCTCTTGGTTCGGAACCAGCGAGCGCTGTGATTGGTCGGAGCTCCGGTCACTCGCAGGGCTCCTGCCCCGCGACCTTCTCGCGGTTTTCTAAATTCTCTCATGGTCCGGAACATGAAACACACTGTCCCGCGACTCATCGTAGCACCTGCGCAGCTTATAGTTGTAAATTAGCTGGTAATTTTGTTAATTGTAAGCCCCGATAGGAATAAGTAAGCTATTTCCATTCAGACATAAATTATGAATCCCCACCTCCCCCCCCCCCACCATGAAGAGGCCTGGTACATATTGACACCGCTTAGGAGTTCTCTGCCAGTGCTGACGAGGGGCGACATCACCGCCTGTCATGCTGCTTAAGCTCGTCTGGAAGCCTTCAGTCCCAGTACTTGCGAGAGTTTGCATGACAGAAGCCGCACAAATACACAAAACAATAACAAGTTTCACATACAAGGGAAACCTGGGGTAACACATACAATTTTTTCACTATATCAAGACTTTCTCCACGAAAACAACACTGCGAAGCATTATGTATATCACAGCATATGGTATAATATACACTGGACAGCCTTTGGCTCAGTGGCAGTGCTACTCTTGAAATTACATTGCAATAATTAAAATAGCTAATTTGTATAATACACACCAACAATATTACACTTTTAGTAATACTATATGTTAGCTGTGGTGTTTTCTGTAGTCTGGAACGGCCGAGGCCTGCGATTGGCCGGAGCTGTGATTGGCTGGCAGGGTCACTAACAGTCAATCAGAGGGCAGCTGCTGGCACAGGCCTTTCTGTGCCTAGCATGGGGCCCGAAAATGTATTGTTTTCGCCAATAATTTATTTCAGATATATGCTAGCTCATCAGGCTTGCCTGTGAGCTAGTTAAGTGTACTAACTTGTGTATTTTTTTAAGTATGTTTCAGGTATCTACTGGGGGTACGGGAGGACGAGGAGGCGCCTTTATAATCTCGTCCTACACCAGGGCAGTGTGTTAACCCACAGTGCCCTGGTTAAAACCAGCGCCCTGCCTGTATGAATGGCTAGTAGTTATCATTAGGCAGTTCGGGAACATTGTCAGATTGTTGGAAGGCTGGGAGCCCAGTGGCTATGAGCAACATCTTGAGGACTTAAGGGGACTTCGTCTGTCAGCGAAGGGAGCTCTCGCGAGTTTCGGGATTAGGGACCAGTCTTGGGTCAAGGCTAGGCGTCAGTTCCGGCGGTCGAACGAGGGGACACTCGTGACTGTTGGAATAAACGAGGTGATCTGGATCTGTGTGTCATTCCAGTAGTAACGGGACCAACAATCCTCAGGTACCTTCTCCTCATCTAGCTTCCCTTCTATCGCCATCATTTCATAGGGGAACTAGTCAACTAGGGCCAAGTGGGGAGGGGACGAGTTCCAAGCCCTGGTGAATGAAGCTCGGGGTACTTTGTGCCGGCGTTGTTGGGCTACGGTGGGTGTGGAAGCACGTCTGGCCGGGCGCACTGTGGTCGGGCGGGGTCCCATACTTGCCTAGTGTGGTGGGAAGGTCTGTGCTCGCCTAGTGTGGTCTATTGACCCGCTTGCCTGGGTAGTGTGGTCCCTGAGCTTCTTGTGCAAGGGAGTGGCACCCAGTTAGAGGGAAACCAAGGTGGTAGGCTAGCCCGGTTCGGGGAGGACCTGATCGGACACTGTCAGGCTACGGTGGGCGTAGAAGTACATCTAGCCGGGTGTGTGGTGGTCGGCTCAGGTCCCGCGCTCGCCTTGTGGGGTGCGGTCCCTGCGCAGGGTGGTTGAACACCTGTCACCCCAGCGATCCCGGAAAGAGGTGTGACGCCCCCTAGTGCATGCGTGGGGTTAGTTGTTGCCCTCTCATCCACTCACATGTGTTACCTCAATGCCTCACGAACACTCCCGAGATACGCACAGGGCCAGGTTGCCCCGAGCTGTCTGGCGGATAAGGCGCCTACTACGGGAGGCACAGGTTGCACGTAGCAGGAGCCCCATCACCACAAGTGTCCCGAATCCTGACTCCGAGAAGATAGACGATCCCCACCAGGTGGTTGGGAATGCCCCTCTTCCCCCGCAAGACAACAGGAGCGGGAAGCGGCGGTCCGGCAGAGAAAAGAGCAGCGGGAGCAGGCGGAGGCCTGGGAGAGATGGATCTTTCCCGACTTTAATAAGTGGGAAGAGTCCCACCAGGATACCACCATCCCACCTCTGCCCCTTTTACGGATGAGACCCTCAGCAGGTGGCCATTAGTTTTAGTCGAGGTAGACACAGGGGACCATCCCATTGTTGAACCATGGGCACCACCCCGCGAGGTAGTGTCGAATTAAACCAGTCTGCAAAAATGGATGGTCACCCAGAGTAACTGCATAAGAGACTCTACCACACCAGGGGCAGCAGTCTAGATACAGTAACTCTTATTGGAGACACCGAGGCAACAACAGGATGATGCACATAGTGTCACAGAGCAATAGCACTCAAACAAGTGATCAAATCCACAAATGTTCCAGACAAAACTTTCAGTGTTCGAGAATGCCGTCATACTGGGCCAATCAATTATTTTTTATTGGTGGAGGTACTGAAGCTACGTCAAGGTCAACTCCACTATGTTAAATGTGAATCAGTACTCCCCTCTGTAGCACTTATCTGCCCGGGCTCTAACCTACTAGGAGTAAATGGCTCGTTAATCCAAAATAAGTGGCAGGAATTCCCCTTTTCTGAGACCCTCACAGACCATGGAATAGGCGGGTACGGGCCATCAGCTGATCCGCTCACTAATCAACACGACTCTTTTATTTGTTTATCATCTATTTGACTCAACGGGGTTCATACAAACAACAACACTCTCTTTCACAAAGTTCCACAAACGTACATGAATATATATATATATATATATATATATATATATATATATATATATATATCCTAAGAGCATACTAAAACATGCCTTTACAGTAACATTGGACTCACACATTTTACACAATAAAATAATTTGAATAATACAATAATCAAGCCGACTACAACTTTTATGACTTCCAAAAGTTCCCCTTATTGCACAATTCAAAATTACAGGGATTAAAAACCTGTCCGATCCTGCCACCAATCTCACTTAAATGCACTCTTTCAGTAACTGTCCAGTTAATTGCTGCATGTTATTCTAGTCAAAACTTTCGCCACTCCATCACTACAAGAAAGGAAGTAGATCACTAAGCAGGGCAGTCTGCTTGTCCCAAAAACGTCGTTAAAAGGGTCTCGTTACCTTCGCGACCATACCTTGACCAAGTTCTCGACCCAGGTTACCTCCAGCACACTCTGCGCACCCTGGAATTCTGAACCACTGCAAATGGGTGGCAGGAGAATCACTCTCTCTATAAGGGGAAAGATCGCGAACAGATGGTGCTGGTTTCAATTCAGTCCTTGCGCCCAGGGAGTATTTCTCCAACCACCTTCGACGCTCGGCCCATCTCACTGACTTGCCTTGCGCTGGCCACTCCCTCACTCACCCCTTTCCCCCTTCTCCAGGCCTCAGGTGCCCATGCACTTGAACTCCGCCACTATGTGGGTAAGGAGGGAGTAAGGAAAAAGGGGTTGGGGATAGGTACTCAGGGACGGAAGCAGGGGAGAGATATGATCAGGAATTGAACACACTCAAAATGAGAAAACAAGCAAACTAAACCCCTACTAAAACCCAAAATAAAATCACTTAACAAAATTATTTCAACCAAGGCAACCTAAAAAAAAAAAAAAAAAGTGGCTCAATCCCCATCCCCTAAAAATCACCCTTTCCACCGAACCTGAAGGAATTACAAGCCACACATCAATGGCGGCTACATATAGGCACAGCACAGGACAACAGGAAAACCAACGAAAGCAGACATAACCCAGGGGGTGATCAAGCCCCAGACCTCCGACCGTTCCGTGGCCCCTGATTCAATAGGCTCCTCTGCTTCCTCACTTTCACTCCTTGCATAAGGTCCAGCGAGGAGGAGGTCCTTCCTCCCCAAAGGGGTTGCCCAGCATTGCTATCCAACGAAAACGTCTATTAATTTGGGCATAGAAGACCGGCATGAGCCCCACTCTTTCGAAAAGTCCAAGCCGTTGATTTCCGGCTTTAACAGACCCAAATTTAACTAACCGATTCCGGGGGAAAACCGGATGAGGTGACAAAAAGAGATATAAAGGAAGGAAAAAAAAGGAGGAAACGCACATAAAGGCAGGGAAGAAGGGAAGACACAACCCATACCCTCCCTGAGTCATAAACATCACCTCCACGCCTCTGCTTTGTGCTCCAAAAGTACACATTGGGATGTTTCACACCTCGGTAAACAACATTATCCAGCTCTCCACACATGAATCCGATCAGAAGTCAACACGTTTCACATAAGGCTTTAAATGTAAGACGTGAGCCTTTCTTTCAACAGACTAATCAAAACACAAATGCAGCAGTACAGTGTTTGGCCCTAACACCTTTTCCACACAGAAGGGGCCTGAATATCGCGGGGATAATTTCACAGACACCCTGTGCTCTAAATCAGAAAGATGAAAAACCCAACACCACACGAGATCCCCTGGATGAAAAGGAGTGGGAATACGCCTCTGATCATACAGGGATGCAACAGCTTGTTGAGCCTCTCCAGGAGTTCCTGAATGCGTTTAAAGACAACCCTACACTCAGCATCAATTTACGGAGTCTCCAAAGGAGGCGTACCACACACATTTAAGAAAGAATGGAAAGGACTCTTCCCGAAAAGGGGACACTTGGCGATTCACCAATGGAGGAGTGGTGAGATGTATTAAAACCTAAATTGTTCCAGGGAAGATCTTCATCCCAAGCTGAATGCATCGGAAGACAAAATATGGCCAGAGCCACCTTAAATTTCGGTTCAACCGTTTTACTTGGTTTCCCTTCGGGAAGTAAAGGCTAGAAAAAATATGTTTGATGCCCCACAAGAAACACATATTCGCAAACTCCTGTGAGTGAAATGACACAGCGTTATCGGTCACTATCTCATTGGGGGGCCCAAATAATTGCCACAGTGATTTAATTAGGGCTTTTATCACCACTTTAGTCTTCAAATTCTTTATTGGCTGAACAAAACTTAGAAAAGATGCCCACTAAAGCCAAAATGGTGACATTTCCCTTACGGGACCTAACCAAAGGGCCAAATATATATATATATATATATATATATATATATATATATGAACTAAACCCCACGGTTGTTCGGACACCTTCACGGAGTGTAAGCCCACTTTCTCCAGGCAGGAAGGTTTAAATTTTTGGCACTTTTCACAAGATCGCACATACTGTCTCATGTCTTCACGGAGACCAGACAAGTAAAAATCCTTGCCAATTTTAAGTATAGTTTTATCTACTCCCAAGTGCCCGCCAAGCGGGGAATCATGAAAATATTTCAATATCGTCAAGTGGGTACACTCTAGAGCAACAACCCGTTTACTCTTTTTGTTTTTTTCCAGTGAAATACAAAACGTCGTCCTTAACCACGAATGGTAAGGAGGGATCCACTTAAAGTTTTTTCTTAAGCTCAACACATGTTTGGTCTTCTGCTTGATGATCTTTCATCGCCACAGTTATACCTAAAGGCCAGTTCCTGCACTACGCCTTTTTCCTTGGCTTGCTCAAACTCATTAGAGTCGTACATACAGGACAGGGCATCAGCTATAGTGTTCAACTTCCCTTTAACATAATGGACTTTGAAGTTGAAACGGGTTAACCTAAGGACCCATCTGCCCAGTTGAGGATGGCTTAATATCCAACTGAGCGCTTGGTTATCCATAAAGAGATCAAATTTTTGGCTATCTAGGTAACTCTGGAACTTTTCGATACCAAAGAGACAGGCCAGAGCCTCATCCTCATAAATTCCTATATTATGTTCTGATTCAGTGAGGGCCCTACTCGCATATGCCACAGGCACTAGGGGACTGCCAGGTACTTATTCTACTCTTTGTCTCAACATGGCTCCCAAAGCCACACTCGAGGCATCAGTATGTTGAACGAATGTTTGCAGAGAATATACTTAAGCTTATCAAAGGCTTGTTGCTGCTCTTTCTCCCACCTAAATGGAACATCTTTCCTTTCCAAATGATTTAGTGGAGCTGCTCCTTTCAGGTTCTAGGGAACAGGAAAATTTATAATGGGGGCTATCCGCTCAGGGTCCATCTCTAACTTACTATTCCTAATAACATATCTTAGAAAACGCACACTTTCCACTCCCAACTTAAACTTATTGGGATTAACCGTCAACACAGCCTGATACAAATTTTCTTAAACGATTCAGAGATATCGGAGATGCGACCCCCAATCAACACTATAGATGTCATCCACATAATTGAAGATAAAATCATATTTAACCTCACCCAGAAGTTCATCCAATACTCTCGACAATGCTTGGCTGCCAAAATAGGCACCCATGGTTACTCTATTGAATTAATAGTGACCCCAAGGGGTATTGAAGGCGGTGAATTTATGGCAATCAGGTTGCAGTGCGATATGAAAAACAAAAACGGCTATTTAAATCCAGCAACGAAAAATGAGCCTTACCTAAATGTTGCAGGGCACATTCCACCGTGGGCAATGGGTACGGGTCCAGATCAATGCGCTTATTAAGGACCGAATGGTTAATGACATGACCAACCTAAAACCCCCGCCATCAGGCTTCCTTACTAGAAATCCTGGGACAGAGAACTCTGACTTTGAATGTCGTACTACCCCGGCATTCCATAATTTGTCTATCAATTGATGAAAGGCTGCCATCTTGGGTGGCGAGCAGGGAAATGGCTTACTCCGAATAAGAGTGTCAACTTTCAACCTGAACCAATAAGGACGGACATAACATTTTTCAATTTTATCAGTTATGACATCCCCAAAATCCTTAACCAATTATTCTAAATCTTCTTTCTCACTTGTCTTATCTCCCATCATGTTGGCAAAGGAACAAGGGCTTTTAACTGTGATACTTTACACCTCAGGTTGAACCCAAACACTAACTCGCCCTTAGACAAGTCCACACAGGCACTGGTATTACTAAGAAAATCTAATCCCAAAATCTTCCTCCGTCGAAAACCCTTCAATTTTTATATGCAGCTGTGCTTTCTCATGGCATTTTACAACACTCCCATTTGCTAGCAAAACTTATTGAACGACGCTTGTTATGCAAGCCGTGCCACCATGCCTCATTGACTAGGCAGGACGAGGAGACAATGTCAATTAATGCAATTTTGTCCATTTCATGACACTAACACTTTACACAATTTCTATAGAAAGGACGCGGTAACTTTTCCTTGGGGCCCTACCCTACCACGCCTTCGGCGAAATGCCCCTTTTTATTGCAACGGAAGCATGGCCGTTCCTCTCGCGAGACTACAACCTCCCCACAATCTCTTACCCCATGCCCTCTCTTGCCGCAATTTGCAAAATGTAGGTTACTTCCCCTTTCTCTTCCAGTATCCTCAGAAGTCACCGCCCCCAACATGCACGTTTTCGAAACCCCTTTACATCTGCCCTCACTACCTGAACCTTTCCGACTTACACCCGTTTCCCCCATGGCCCTTTCGTACTCCACCTTCTGTTGTCTGTGTCCCTCGACTTCAACTGCCAATCGCCTAAGATCAAAGATGGAATTTGGCGCATGTGTCAACACACAAATTTCTTGTACTCCAGGAGCAAATTATCTAAAATGAATTGACCAAATCACATTCCTGCATGTTAAGCCCTAAAGCCTGCTCATATGTCACCATTGACTCTACAAAATGGTGCATTGACTCTTGCGGGTGCTAAAATAGCTCAACATATTTCCCTTTACACCTTCTCCGCATACTAGGGGGTAAGGCATACTCCAACAATCGTCCCCTGAAACAACTAAATTTATTCTCACTTTTTTGAACGAGACTTTGTTTAATGGAAGGCCGAAAGGGGCGGCCACATTTTGTAGCTAAGGCGCGCATCAATGCTTCCTCCGAAACTAAATGCAACTCGTACACCCGAGTCGCCTCAATTATAAACGACAGTACAGCTTCTGCATCTATTTCCAACAAATGTGGGACATCCTTCATTGCCTCCCTAAACAACCGCTCGTCATATTTATTATTAAATTCCGCCCCCATTCCCGGTGGGAGCTTTTGACAATTCTCCCATTTTTTCTCTGGATTTAAAAGCCGTAACAGCCTTTTTACGCAGATCCGCCACCGTTTCCTCCTTATCCCATTTGTCCAGGAATGCCTGCAGCTCTACTTTCGAAAATTTATACAGGAAACTCGTCTGAAAAGTCATGATTTTCCCCCAAACACAACACCTGCCCTACAAACCAAACCTAATCCACTCTGGTTCCGAGAACGTAGCAGAGTGGGGCAGTTTGAACCAGCACCCCTCTCTGCAGCACTCCCTCTACCCAGGCTCTAAACTGCCGGGAGTAAATGGCTCGTTAATCCAAAATAAGTGGCAGAAAATCAATTTTCGGAACCCCTCACAGACCATGCAATAGGCGGGTACGGGCCATCGACTAATCTGCTCACTAATAAACACGACTCTTTGAATTGTTTATCATCTATTTGACTCAATGGGATTCATGAAACAACAAACTCTTTCACAAAGTTCCCCAAACTTACGTGTATATATATATATATATATATATATATATATATATATATATATATATATATATATATCAGGGAATAATTAAAACACTCAAATTATTGGATCCTGGGCCTATAAGCGTGTAAGTGCCCCTTTTAAGTCTACGAGCATACTAAAACATGCCTTTACAGTAACATTAGAACCACACATTTTACACAATAAAATAATTTTAGTAATACAATAATCAAGCCGACTACGACTTTTATAACTACCAAAAGTTCCCCTTATTGCACTGTTCAAAATTACGGGGATTAAAAATCTGTCCGATCCTGCCGCGAATCTGACTTAAATGCACTCCTTTCAGCAACTGTCCAGTTAATTGCTGCATGTTATTCTAGTTAAATCTTTCGCCACTCCATCATTACAATAAAGGAAGTAGAGCACTAAGCAGGGCAGTCTGCTTGTCCCAAAAACGTCGTTAAAAGGGACTCGTTACCTTCGCGACCATACCTTGACCAAGTTCTCGACCCAGGTTACGTCCAGCACACTCTGCGCACCCTGGAATTCTGAACTACTGCAAATGGGTGGCAGGAGAATCGCCCTCTCTATAAGGGGAAAGATCGCGAACTTACGGTGCTGGCTTCAATTCAGTCCTCGGGCCCATGGAGCATTTCTCCAACCACCTTCGACGTGCGGCCCATCTCACTGACTCGTCTTGCGCTGGCCACTCCCTCACTCGCCCCCCTTTCAACCCTCTCCACGCCTCAAGTGCACATGTGCCGGAACTCTACCACTATGTGGGTATGGGCGGGAGGAAGGAAAGGAGGGAGGGTTAGGCACTCCAGGACGGAAGCAAGGGAGAGATATGAGGAGGAATTGAATACACTCAAAGTGAAAAAACAAGCAAACTAAACCCCTAATAAATACCCAACATAAAATCACTTAACAAAATTATATCAACCAAAGCAACCTATAAAAAAAAGTGGCTCAAATGGAACCATGTATATATTTTTCGATGACATTAGTACCGATTTTACGACTAATTCAGCGACCTACAACAAAAGGTCATTAAGTTACGCACTCGAAGGATCCACATGGATTTGAGTCTACCTACAGAAGATGCTCGAAGTGAGTATAAATTGAAAAGTTGCAGCAAATTCCCTAGTCTGTTATGTCACTCAATGTAATTATTTTGTATGATTTTATATGATAAGAAGTCTATATTTAGTTCCATGTTCACAATATTCAAAAACTTCATGAAGAAACAATTTACAACACTATCATGCTCAGTCATGGTCAATTTAAATGGAATGGGGAACATGCGTGTGTCGGGTATTTAACTAAAAACCTTACCAGCATTTAGATTTATTGCTAAATAACATGTAAACTTAATGCCGAGACTTAAAACAACATCTAACATGTAAAAAAACGTCGCCGTAAATGTAAGAAATTCAAACATTTTCAAACGGGATGAGAACGCTCTGTGATTGGCTTGACGTCACTAGGCGAAATTCGCTCGGCGGGAAGTCACGTTTTCCTAGCCGAGGAATGGCTAATTACGTTGTTTATGGTGTCGGTATATTACTTTAGGAGTTACAAAACGACTTGCAGCCACAACACGTTCGTGTTGAAGCCTTTAAGCGTGTAGTACGGTGGATATTTATCGTGGTGGTGAATTGTGTTACAGAATATGTGTTTAATACAAACAAATACGTGTAGCTAATGGTTTGCACCATTTCAGGGCCGCATTTAAAGCCTAATTGTTTCTCAGATCTCGCCTGAGAGAATATCAAGTGAAGTGCGATTGTGGCGTGAGATTCACACTAAACATCAGTCGTTCTTCGATACCGTACTTAACATGTTAATAATAGTTAAAATAATCAGTAGCGTATTCACGTTAGATTTTACTCTGAAAACCATTTTCGTAAGACGCTTCCAAAAGCTGAACAACTTATTTTTTTCGACGATTCTGCTCGATTGTTTGCCTCTCGCGTAATAAATAATTCTTATTTTATAAACTTTGTGACTTACTATACGTTCTTTATCTGGAAATAGGATACATAAAATAATAAACGTGAATCAAGCAATCAAGACAACAAACGGTAAAATTAAAGATGTTTGCATGCTCTACAGGAATGTGAATTTTATTGATGTAACTGATATTAGTAGAGACATGCACACCACTCACGGCCAACATTTAAATAATGCTGGGAAAACTTATGTAGCTTCTAGAATATGTAATATTATGAAAGTAGCTAGAAAACAACACCAGG
>PNEQ01119197.1:0-16255 GCA_003012365.1 Medauroidea extradentata
CGGGCCAAGGGGTCCATTACGACGGAGTCCGTTTTTCCCTCGCAAAATTATGATTTTATTTTAAAGGTATATAAAATCCTCCAGTTACACATAAAGAAATACAGAAATGATCACCGCATGAGTCTCAACATGTATATACTACATATTAAAAACCAGAATGTAAGTGGAAAACTGAAGTTGCTTTAAGTTTTAAAAAAAAGTACACATATTTGTAGTGGACAGAGGACTCGCCTTTCACCTAGGCAACACGGGCTCGAACCCGATGGAATCAACACAATTTTTGCTGTGTTTTACTGTTGGTCATTAGGTTTTTCCCCGGAGTACTGTAGTTACGCACACCCCCACTAAATCCCATCATTACTTAATATTCATTAAAATTCATCCTTATCGGCGTTTAGTAAAAACTCGTTCGATTTGTTAGTTAAATGAAACAAATAATTTACTTTCTTAGTCTCCTCACGAACTTCTTGAACGATTTCCTCAGACGCGACTGGTGTAACGTCTTCGTTTTCTTCGGAACCACAATCATTTTGTCGTGATAATCGTCGAGCAGCATAAGATCTCTTCATAGCCTTTGAAAGTCTGTTCCTTTTAGTTTTAATATAACGTCTGCCATTCTTTAATTTCTGTGGTGCCATCGCACAAAAACTTGTATTATTTCTTGTAAAATTATATTTTACGTTGTACTTAACACAATGGCAAAGTTTTGCACTAGAACAGTTAACATAGTATTACCTAACAATCACGACCGAACACTGACAACACAGCTCTGATTCACAGAGCACCTCGTTTGAGGGCAGAAACGACCACGGCAAGGTTAGGCAGGTAGAAATACCCTTCGCGAGTGTAGATGATGTTTGGCAACCCTGAAATAACGAGCTCTCTCTTCCAGCTGGATTCCCAGAAGAGGCAGGCCACACCTGCCAGACACTCCCAGACTTCCTGCCGCCACGTGCGTGGCGGGTTGCATTCGAGATATTCTGGAATTCCAGGCGCCGAGAAAACATACTCTCTTCTTGTAATAGCTTTTCAGATTAAATACTATGAAAAGTGCTATTTTTTAAACTTGTTTTGAAAGTCCATGGATGAAACTACTTCGTGATTGTACTCATTTTATATTTTCATGATTTATTTATGCTTTTACGTGTATACGAAAAAGACCATATTTAGCATAATGCACATTTTATACAAAAAAATTTTCAAAAATTTTAAATAATTTCAATCGATAGCTTACATAGTGTACTATTGTTATCTCAAAAATTACCAATATATCTCTTCTGGTTCTCCAGAAACCTATGGCACGAAATGTCGAAAATCGTAACTTTGAGAACCTATGATGCTGAAACTAGAAGCTTTTGAAGTAAATCTTTTTGGCACAAAAGCTAGTCTATAGGATACCTATATGTAGGGATAATAATTAGCTATAAAATTTTTCGGGTCCAACAGCCTTAAGAACCAGTTAACGGCTGCTTTCCCAATACTTCTCTCAGATTTATAAGATATTTATGTTTCATCCTTGAACACGGAGTGTGTGGCTGATATCAGTGGAGACGGGATGATCGAGCCTGACGGACGTGTCATCACCACATCAATAGAAAAGACAACTCTCATTAGAAGACAACAATACAATTTAAATTACCAACATATGTAACACTAACATGTTTAGAATAGCGCCTAATATACAGGAAGAGTAAGGACCTTTGCGACAAACATTGACAAGCGATATATCTTGTCACGAGGTACATTATCTAAACATTGTATGTGAGAGAATCTACTGTTGTAGGTTGACCATTTTGGGAGATAGCACGACATGTTATCGAAACTTTTAATGTGAGAGAGTACAGCAAAGTGTTGTTGTTTTAAATTTTAGAAAATAGCATAACATGAATAATAAAGATTTTATATAATATTTCGGAAAATGAACTGAACTGATAGTACTGAAACTACTTTTTACATTTTTTATTGTTGCTGGCCAGCCATTTTTGATAAATAAATATTGTACATATATACTGTATTTTGTTACTGTTAACTACCAGTACACAAACAAGTCCACACAGATTTAATTCTTTAACAGTACAGCATTCAAGCTTTGGCCAGCAGACTCCTGAGTTGTAGTGACAACATCTTTTTTAACAACTCATGTTCCCAGGTGCATCATTTATGAAATATGCAACATTAAAATAAAATAAATACAGGTTATGTTCCCTTTATTTATAACAATTAGAAAAAAAATTATTTTTATGAACCAATCCCAGCATCCTGCTCAGATAGGTTACAATATAAGTCCCTTGTCTGTGAGTTGTATCCGCCATTCAACACGTCCGAAACTCCGGGTACCAACTGGCCTTTGTCTCTCATACAAGCACCAGTGTTGCCAACTTACACATTGCGCAAGATCCTAGTACATTACACTCCTTCCCTCCAAGAATGATTACTATCCTAACACATTAAGCTACAAATTTCTCATACAAAGTTAAGTACATAGTCACTCAAGTTCCGTGGCTTCTTCCTTACTCGAGACGAGGATGCTCTCCGTCGGCGACATCTTCTGCCCCTGGTCTTGGACACAGGATCTTGTTGGGGTCCTCTGTAACGCAAATTCCAAAGTTCCAGAAAGTTCATCTGCTTCCGTTTCTTCACCACTTCCAACAGGAAACCCCAAAAAATGGCTGTTCGACGCCCCCCCCCCCCCAGCCTCATCAACGGCGAACGAACTGGCAGCTCGCTGAAGAGGTCCATCATGGCTGCTCGTCCTTTTCCTAGATGGATTATCACCTGGAGGCTTCTGCTGGTGTTTTGGAACTTCCCGCCTTGCCGAACAGGCAACTCGCTGGGGCGGTTCCTCCAGGTCCCTCGGTATCGGCCCTGATGCGCCTCCTGACAGTGAACTCAAAACATCTTGAGGCTTCACATCCGTTATTCCGAGGCGTCCTTGGTCTGGCCTGTTGTAAAGTACTCTTGCCACTCTGCCACTGCCGTCTCTCACCTGGTCTGGACCTCTGCTTGAGACCACATGTCGCAATATCCTGTCTACACATCTTCGTGTAACATGGCTATCTCCTGTTGGCACTTGGTATATAACTTGACCCTCCCTGTTTACCACCACACCTGGAACCCACTTAGATCCGGCCACATAGCTGCGGAGTAACACCGAATAATCTTAATTGAACGGTCTCAATTTGTCTCCACCAACATCACTCACGATTACTTTTACTGTACTCGACGGCGAATGGAGATGCAATCGGTCGAAAATTGTTCGCAATTTCCTACCCACCAAGAGTTCAGCAGAGGTGTCTTCTGTTTGACTGTAATTGGAGTTTCAACTTCTTCAACTGGTCCTTAACTGTTTGCACAGTTCACTCTACTTGTTTGTTACTGGTAGGGTAGTATGGAGGGGTGTATCTGATGGTGACCCCATTCTTCTAAAAAAAAAAAATATCGTCATTTCTGATGATGAGAACGCAGTCCCATTGTCGGACGCGACAACATTGGGAATCCCATGGGTAGGCCTACTGAAAATGCTTCTGAGCTATCCATAGCTGATGACATTAATAGCACCAAACTTACTTCTGGCCATTTAGCGAATGCATCGATGACGATAACAATTAAGAACATCTTCCCTTGAAAGGGACCAGCAAAGTCGATATGCAGACGAGACCATGGATTTTAAGGCGCTCCATGGATTTTCCCTGGTGCTCTGCATTCTGACTAACAAGTCTGGCAGTGGCTGATCATTCCTTATATTTCTTCATCTAGTTTTGGCCACTATACATAATTTCGTGCTATGGCCTTTAAACACACGATCCCATCATGTGCTGCATGCAACATTTGAAGTCTATCCCCTCGCAATTGGTGTGGAATTACCACTCGTGTACCCCATAACACATAATCCTGATAGTTTCAAACGTCGGTTCCAGTATAGCTGAACATCCTCGTTCGGTAACTCTTGCGGCCACCCCTGCAACACGAAGTGCTTGACATGCTTGTCCTGTGTAGGGTGAATACCTTCTGCATCTATCCTGTTGACTAGAAAATTTACCAATGAGGATGCAAAAAGCAGTTGGATTTTTTAACCATAACCTAGCCTTGCCTTTTTTCTCTAATTCTGCTGTTACTCGTCAATATTCCTCTTCATTCGGGCCTCCTACTAGCACATCGTCTAGCAACACCACCACTCCATCTACTCCTGCTAGGAGTGTTTCCGTGAGTCTTTGAAATACAGCAGGGCCACTGCTCACATCAAACTGTAGGCGATTGACTTTGAAAAGCCTCTTGATGGTATTTACCGTTAACAAATATGTAGTTGTCTTTACTACTCCAACTTACAAGTGTAGGCATATTCCAAGTCTAACTTTGTGAAGTATTTCCCTCCTGCTAATGATGCAAGTGCTTCATTAATGGCTGGCAATGGATAATAATCCGTCTTACACACTGGTATTGATGGTGCCCTTGTAGTCTGCACAGATGTGTATAGACCCATCCAATTTCATGATAGGCACAATGGGTGTTGCCCATGATGAATAAGGCAATGGTTTACAGGCCCCCCTCCCCCCCGATTCACAAGCTTGTCAACTGCCTTACTCACCTTTTCGCGTATTGCCAAAGGCACTGGACTACATTTCCTAAATGTTGGTTTGGCTCCCTCGTGGAGCGTGAGCATCACTGGTGGACCCTTGTATTGTCCCAAATTTCTGTTGTCAAACAAACTTGGGTATTTGGTTGCCAGTTCCTCTGCATGACACTTGATTCTCCACAACTTTGTACAGAAAAAATGTCTTCTGCCCGAATCCCAAGGGGCTCAAGCCAGTTCCTCCCCATCAAACTTGGCCCATTCCCTGCTGCCAATAACACAGGAAGAGACGCAGCTGTTTTTCCTCTTATTTCTATCAACACTGTTTTAACACCCTTAACCTGCAACTGTTCTTGGGACCAAGTGCGCAACACAATATTAAAAGTGTCTAATGATGGTCGCTCAGACCACAGATACTTATGTTTTTCCCAACTGATAACACAAAAACTTGCTCCAGTATATATTTCCATGCTATATCTGTTACCATCTAACAACAGATCAGGAAAAATGGGTGACTTACTTTTCAATGCTAGCAAGCTATATTAACGGTATATTCCCACTACTTCATTTTCCCCGTCTTGATCCAGTTCTGAATCTAACAGCATGTGAGTCCTACCAGAGTTTGATTTACTTCTTTCACTATTCTGTGGGGTCATGCCTGCATTTTGTTTCTTTTTCTTTAGTTATGCTTTCTCTATGTGACCGCGTTTAGAACAAAAATGGCAAATTGTGGTTACATGACTACATGATTCTACTGGATTCATCCCAGAGCACTGCCAACACAGCTGTTTCTGTGAGCTCTCCTGCAGGCCTACATTTTGCTCAACTGTTGCCATGTCCATGCTCATCTTCGTGTTGGTAAATCTGCCTGTATGGGTTCTGGCCACCACAGTGTGCATTGAATGTCTGTCGTCACCAAGTGGACTTACCTCCAGTTCCATAAGCCTACCTTGTAAGTCAGCGATATTTTTGCCTGTTGCCACCGCCGCCATGACATCCACTGCTTCCTTGAAGCTCAGTGGATCCTTAGACAACGTGTGTTGACCTGGCCTGTCTCTAACACCGCACACCAGCTTGTCTCTCAACATTCGCTCAAAATTTGGGAAGTTGCATGCTTAAACACAGATACTCCATCAAATCAACAGCAACTGTTTCACCCTCCAGCTGATCACGCTTCAAGAACTTGTACATCTCCAAGATCTCGCTAGGCTTCGGTTCAAAATGTTCCGAGAGCTTAGTGAACACTTCTGCCAGGGATGTTTTATCTGTAGCCTGTAGAGCTAACAGTGATGCAACTAGATTATAGAGGTCTGCCCCACAAACAGTGAAAAACACTGAGCGCTTTGACTCGTCATCTTAAATTTCAGTAGCAATAAAATAAAACTGTATTCTTTCGTGGTAAGTTTCCCACGTATCCCGATCCGGCACAAACTCTTCCGTTATACAGATTGCCACCATTACTTGTGATCACACCCGCAATAATTTTGCATAAAACTAATCTGCTAATCCTCGTCGCCACTTTTATGTATTGATCCTGGCATCCTGCTCAGATAGGTTACAATGCAAGTCACTTGTCTGCCAGTCGTATCCGCCATTCAATATGTCCGGAATTCCGCCTTTGTCTATCATGCATGCACCAGTGTATCCCAACTTACATATTACACAAGGTCCTAGTACATTACAATTATGTATTCATTTATTTCTGCACATGCCATTGTGAATAGTTTGGGAAATTATTCAAAGTATTAATTATCTGTATTATGTTGCAACTGATTGTCTTACTCTATTGAGCAATTAAAGTCTCTGTTGCACATGATCAAGAACAGTGAATATTCAAATCAAAGTTTTTTCTGTTGTTTAATGAAATGGCACACACAACACTCGACACAAATCCCATAAAATAACGTTTTTAGGGACGCCAAATCTGGTGATCCTGCTCGCCACAAAACATGTCGCAGTCTTTCGTATGTAGCGCTCACAGTAGATGTAAAATCCCACAAACAGGTGTCTAAAGTGGGATAATGTTGGAAACATCTCGAGGACAACCTCTACAAACAGAAGTAAATACCTCAATATAAATTGTACCATACAAATAAGACAGCAAATCAACAGGTCCAAGTAAATAAGCACCAACTATTCTAGCCCAGATGTTTATAATTTGCTGCATTTCAGCTTGAGTTATTCATCTCAAACTGGTAAATAATTTTAGCTAGAGAAACTTACTATAATTAATTTTATAATTTGTGAATCTGACAAAGTATTTTCTTTGATTCTGCATGGCACAAACCACATGTTACAAAAGACTGGTTGACATACAAAAAATTATTCTTATTGCACGGTCTACCACTTGTCAAGAATCTGCGCTGTCTTCTCGTTAAGTCGCCTCTACGAAATATTTAGTGGTGACATCCTCATTTAATGGCATAATATTAAACATAACTGTGTATTGTAAATGCCTAAACGTTTCTACAGATCCTACACCAAAATTTGCATACCTGAAAATAGGCCCAAAAACACTCATTCCAGCCATTTTCAACCCAGAGAAAAAACCTCCAAATATTAGCGAAGGCTGTGAAACGGGTGAAAACTCACATAATATTCTTGTAAAGCATACATCACTCATGTGTACTGAGCAGTTTTCTAATAAACTTATACCTTCCTAAGCTCTGCACACTGCCTAACAGCCTGGGCAAACAGCAACATTAAGGTCTGCTGTACAGTGTCCTTGGCTCTCCATGTCCAGCCAAAACGAGGGGGAGGGGAGGGGGCTTCCCCATAGAGAGTTTAATGTTCAGATTTCTAAATGATAAATCAAAATCTCTCCTCACCAATCTATGATTCATTAACTCCCATCTTCTTTTAAAACATGTCCTACTGTTATAGTTATTTGTGTTTTACTACATTTATGTATGGTCTACCCGAGCAATGATATTTTAAGGGGGTTAGCAGGAAGTAGCAAAACATAATCTTACCACCCTAACACCACTTTTTTTCAACTTGGCGCCACCAATTGCATGCTGCATGATAACTGTTAATATATATCAGAATTTCTGCCAATAACTTTCACTCTACTTGCAGTTTGTGGAAATACTTTGCTATTTACATCAAAGAATTGCAAAGACTGTCCAACTTTCTCACCATAAACTGGGATGAATAGGGACGGCTGGGGTGAATAACTAAATTAGGGGACATATTCAGGCCTTTACCTTGAATAAATTACATTTCAATAAAATTTATCTGTGTACACAATGATAACCTGCCTATTTAAGACTCAGTATTTAAAACAGATTTTATACTGAAACTGTTTTAATGTTCGAAATGAAGCAATTTAAGCAGTATTTGTACATAAACTGTAAATATAACACTGCTAAATTTATCTTCGAGCAGTTTATTTTCATTTCGGAGGGGGGGGGGGATATATATATCCTGATATACCCCCTTCTGGCTATGCCCCTGTTTATAGTACATTAAAATAAGTACGAAAAAATAAACAATTATAATTTTAAGCAATAAATAATTTATAACTGTTTTATTAGGTATAAAGTGGACAACAGATTTAAAACCTTTCAAGACAAACTGGATTAAGGAGTACCTCACAACGGCACCATATATCATCCTGGTGTTCAAACAGCTGTACAGCTTCAAAAAGGATGGTACAAAGAGAATCCACTACTACAATGAAATAAGTGTTTCCATAGCATCTGGAATACTTATAGCTGCTATACATGTGAGTAGTGTATGACATATAAAAATACCTATCTGTGGAAAAAACTGATGTTAAAAGAAAAGTAGTAATAAACTAGTTTTAAGTACTGTAGTAAGTCAGGGTTTTGAGACTGGCTAAACTGATTCGGAGACTTGCAAAGAGCTGTTTCAAATTTGTTGAGATCTACAGGAACTCACAACTTTAGTTATGAATGTCATAATGGCAAGAAGTAATTTTGGAAACTTAAGAACATTTTTATGGTTCTGGCATCAGGCAGCCTATTTCAAATCAATTAAGGTCTCATAGTACAGTACTAACAAATTTGTAAATTGATTGAATTGTTGATAGTCCTCTTTTGTTGTACGTACAGTACATACAATCAGTTAACTAGGTTATATTACCCTCCAGAATTTTTCACTTAGTCGTAATACTATAAAACTGCGAGCTAAATTTATTTACGTCACATTTTACGAAACAACATACTGTAGGCAAAACTAATATTCGGTAAAAGAAACAATTGCTAAGCGATAAATATTTCAATTTTTAATTATAACCTAAATACCATGAATGTATTAATTCATGTTGCGCAGCTACATTCTCTGTTTGTAGGCGCAACAATTTTAAGTACATTTCCAGCACATTCCCGACCCCGAAAAATTCACGTACAATTCCTGTACTTCCCGCAGTTTCCTGATCACTGGTAATCCTGTTACAATTGTACTTGCAGGTAAGAAAATGTAAAACAACGTATATTTTGTGCAGGTTTTTTGTGTTTTCTTACCTGCAAGTGCAACTATGTAAGTTAAGTACCTACTTGTACATTTCTTGTAGTAGCCTAGCGGAGGTTTCCCGCCTTTCACTTTCTCTCTGGTAACACTAAGTGTGTACTGTAATACAATAAATTCAACAGTGTTCCAGAGCATAAAATATAAAGTACATGGTACCTGGACTAGGCAGTGTTTTATAGCTAGCTGGCTGTTTTTCAGTACGCTGGCTTGGTATCACTGACCAGCACGCCACTCAACTGCGGACCAGCTCTCCGCACCCTACTGGGGAGGCCTAGCTACGAGAAGCTCACTCTGCTGCTGCCAGTTGGCTACCCTGCTGAAGATGCCACTGTGCCAGACCTCATGCGAAAGCCACTACATGAAATTATGGTGGAGATTTGACAGTTCTGCCCAGACTCACTAGACTAGCTGGGTGCAGTGGAGGACTGACTGTCACTATGTGAATATCACAAAAAACTACGCTGATGACAGTATGAGCCCATGTGATAAATCTCTTTAAGTCTTTACAAATACTTTGAAGACTGTTTATTTTTGTATTTGCTGTTTTTTTTTTTTTTTTTTTTTTTCAGGGAACATTTGTGAAGTACATAATGATGAAAACCTATGAAACTTTTCTTGCAGCATAATTTCTTTGAACACCATATGAACATATACTAAAAAAAATTTCCTCCTTGCAATTTGCTGTTGTTATCAAACAAATCAAATCATGTACACTTTTCCATTGTCACAAAAGCTGCAAGTGATATCTGCCTATCTCAAACTAGAAAGTGATCACATACTGTTCTGTTGCTAACAATTAAACAAATTCACACTTAACTCAATCCCTGTTCCTTACTACACACAATTTTTACACAAATGATTTTTGTAACAGTAGATGACCAGACGAATAATTTACTCTATTATTTAATTCTTAACTTTAAAACACAGCACAATAGATGTAATAGTGTGTCTTGAAGCAATGTTTTAACTATTATGAAAAAAAAAAAAAAAAAAAAAAAAAAAAAAAAAAAAAAAAAAAAAAAAAAAAAAAAAAAAAAAAAAAACAATAAAATAACTGCCTAAGTACATAATTTGGCAGTAATAACAATTTCATTAAAGAGTTAAAAATGACTTACACAACCACTAATAATTTAAGTACTTCACACAGATGAAATGTTAGCATTCTGTTGACGACAGTATCCCAACTCTGCAGTAGTTGGGGCCACTGCAGAAATAACCACCACCAAGAAGAGAATATATACAGGATGGTCCATCACACTGGTTTGTCTAACACCAATCAGTTTCGCCACAAAATCTTCATTCTATCATCAAAGTTCTACCGAGGGATAAGCCCCGGGCTAATGCAGACACAGTTACGGCAGATTAAAGTTTGCACGCAAGCATTGATGGAAGTATATGCAGTGCTCTGAGCTTTATAAGGTAGTGTAGACTGCAAGTTGCACTAAGATGAAGTGCAGATATTTATTGACTGCCTGTACATTTATACAGTCATCCGAAAGTTTAATTTAGAAAACTTTATATTGGAAACCAAGGTTTGGGCAAACTGTATACACCACAATGTAAAATTTAGTTTGGGGAACTTATGATTCGTTAACTTGAAGTGCCGGGAAAAAAAACCAGTCAAACACTCACATGAATTATATTTCAATTTTTTTTTGTTTAAAAAAATGCAAATTCCAGAAAATTTAAGAATTGATTTTAATTGTTTTAAGAACACCTATAATCCTTTCATTGATACAAATCACTAACTTTTATTATAACTGACAGTCATATTTCTTTTTTAAGTGTAGCTGAAAAAATGGTTTACTATGTATTAATGTGAGTGATATATCCTGCATTTATAGTTAATGTTTTAAAAATCTTATCAGATTACAAAAGTATTCAGTACTGGCCATGCCATATTTGCTCCTGCAGTTTAATACAGCATACAAAACCTAACTTTGATAACAAAATTTGAACTATAAACTCTGCTTTCCCTTAGCAATGAAACCTCACTTTCACACTGTATACAGCACACTCAAAATCTCACTTTCCCAAGCCTAGGTTTCCAAAACTGAACTTTAAGGTGTTTGTATAAATGTGTACAGTGCTACGAGCGCTTTATTCTGAGAGAAGTATATTAATATTAATACTGAGTGCCAGTGTTTTGTGTACTTGTGTAACTGTTGATATTGTAATGTTTTATATGTTGTAGTAGTAAGCAGTACCACTTCTAGCAATAAACTGTATGTACATTGTACTCAATCTTCTGTATTATTACAGTAAAACCCCTTTATAACAACCCCTTTTATAACCTCTACCTCTCTATAACAACCCTTTCCTTAAGAACCATGGGGTTTTAAAAAATAAAGAGGTTTTACTTACACTTGTTGAGCCTCCTCCTTTTGTGTTTGTCTCTTTCCATCCACATGTCTTAAAACTATATGCCTGTAATGAAACACTACTAAAATTTTTAATGCACATGCAGTCACTTATTAACGACACAGTCACACCTAATGACGTACTTTTAAACAGAAAAGTAATATTTATGAATTTACTTTAGTTGTAATGCAGCCAGACACAGAAACGTAGGAAATATATGCAAACACAGCACAACTAGTCAGCCACAGGGTTATAGATCAAATTTCCCTGACTTTTCCAGGTTTTCCAGACAAAAATTATGAATTTACATTTTTTTATGGAATTAAAAATCACGATAATTTTCTTAAAATGTTAAAATAAACTAAATTTGCACAACTGTTTTTAAAAACTGTTTAATAAATGTACTACTAACATTTACTTGTGTTCAACACACTCGTACCACAATCCACAGAACTTAATAAGTTATAATTAACTGGAACTATTTTTAAAATGAATTGCTAACATTTTCATACAGTGAACGGTTGCGCAACTGTCCAAAAGCCAATCGCTAAGCCTGCACCCGTTAAGATGCGACTCCAGCACAGAAGTCAAGCTAGTCAGCTGTACAATGACCGCAAAAGCCTGTAAACTTCTATTGCTAAACTAAAAGTTTGTTCTACAATTTGAATTTCCAGTCATCAGAAGCAATTACCTGACTTTTCCAGGTTTTCCCTAATCACTTTGAAGTTCCTTGACTTCTCTAGGTTTTCCCTGTTTTCCAGACCTGTAGCAACCCTGAGCCACTATATGAACACAAGAATGTGTGCTAGTACGGTCATCGCAGTGAGCAAAGACGCAGAGACCAGGTTGTTGAGGAAGACTGGCAGTAAGGATGAAGGAAAGAGTGAGTTAAAGTGGCTGCCTGCCGCTGAGCTCTATGCGAGCTTCAGCAGATAAAAATTAATTCTAAAACTGCTCAATGCAAGCAAGAGATTTCTGCTTAGGAATAGCGTTGTATTCCTCTACTTAGCTTTAATGCTCGTTTCTACGTGCCAAAAATAAGACGTCTATTTCTGTCATTTTTAGTATGGGTATCTTGGTGCAGGTCTGGCTACAGTAAAACCCTTATATAACAACCACCTCTCTATATCAACCCTTTCCTCAAGAACCGTGGGTTTTAAAATAGGGGTTTTAACGGTCAAACCTCTTTATAAAGACGACCCCTATATAAAGACCCTATTCTAGGGAACCATGAGGGGCCTTAATAGAGAGGTTCTACTGTACTTGGTTCAGTTAGTAGCATTCCTGACTGACAGACCAAGGTCCCCGGGTTAGATTTCCAGCTGGGGAGGTACAATTTACAGTCCCCTCCTAGGGTTCAGGACTGGGTGTTGTGTTGCCCCCTCATCTCCATCTTGCGGAAGACAATGGCGAACCACCGCAGAATCATCTTCGCGTAGTCGTGCCCCAGGTGTTACCTTGAGGTTCACACCAGCACCTTTGCTGAGTTCTCAAAGAAGAAGAATCTGGGTGCAGAACTTTACAAAAGGTCTAGACACACCACAATGATATCTTTAATATTACACTTGAGGGTTGGACCCCGAGTTTCTACATGTCTTACGATAACTATTGTTTAAAACATAAACGGAAGCCGATATCGCAAAATCCCTCTGTAACTTTGTTGTACCTGGTTTTTACTACGTACATACTCTGATTTTGTTGAGACATAATACAGTATGATGGTAGCTAATTAGTTAATTTATTAAATTTCCTTATAATTGATTATTAGCTAAAATCGTTATGCCATTTGTCTCGAAAAATTACATTACATAGTAAAACCAATTTGCAACAAAGTTACAACGTAATTTTACGATATTGGCTCTCGTCTGAGTTTTAAAAAGTAATTTTGTCGAAAGCGAAGAAATTCGAGCCCATGCCCATAAAAATGATAGTGACACTACTGAATACTTTATAAAGGAGAGACATCTGTAAAAAGACTGCTTGCCAGTTCAATTACTTGCACTTTGTGGCTAGGACAAGGTGCATTGTGCATGCTTAGGGCTTCTGCACTTCCCAGATCGTAACATGCAGAATACTTTCACCTAGACAGCCACCTTAATGATTCTATTACTACGTAAAAACTCTATGTTTCCTTCCGTGCTAATAGGAATATCAGGTGCCTTAATAGAATAGCACAGAGAACTGAATAAGTTCATACCAAAGAAATTTACCACATAACTAGAATAAAAAACTACAGTAAAACTCGCTTAAGACGTTCCCACGAGATACGTTTTCCCAGCTGAGTCATTTGGTTCGTTTGGTTCCATCACTTTTGTCATAAGAGCCATGGTTACTTTTCCCACATTTTACATTTTGCCACGTGCCTGATTTCTTGTGTAATACGGTCCACTTTTGTAAAATATGTAATGTTTTTAAAAATAATGTACACAATTTTCTTTAGTAAACAAACTGAAAAGAAACTAAAACTGCAAGAAAAATACCACATTTGTTTACGTTTTTGTACTGTCATCAACGAGCTATATACTGTCATCATAGATAACTGATGTGAGATGTAGCGTGCCACAGACAGCGAGCAGGTACACTCAGGATGGCCAATGCATGCGCGTAACACGAATAAATACAATCCGCCATTGGTGATCACGTGCAAACCAGTAGCAGATTGATTGTGATCGTGTGTAATGCTTGCGCTCACGGCACTATCAATTGTATGGAACGCTATCGATCCCTGTACCCGCGTTGGCAACATTGGCCACCTTCCGTTTTTTACCGACATCACTGATATCACTGACAGTCCGCTAGTGTCCGTGAACAATAAGGGAACAGTATCAGTAATCAGCAAAATATTTCTCCGTCAGTAAACAGATAATATCGGAACGTTAAATCAGTAAACATTACTGCAATGTGCGTTGCCTAGCAACTACATCTCCGACATATCTGTGATATCATATAAAGTTAGTATATTTTTAGCATATTGATGCACTTAGCACGACTTACGACTGATATAATTTAATTGTTTTTTCATGATGGAGCTTATACATTGTGTGTATTTAAGGTTTGGGAAACTGTACCCATTATTTTTAAATACATAAGCTACGATTCACCCCTAACATTATTAAGGCTTTGCAAACTGCACGACGAATGCTTCAGTAACTATAAACAGATGTTAACTAAACATATATAAATTAATAAATACCCACTTTAGCCCTTATATCTTAAAGAAGAATCCTTGTCCTACCATTATACAGAGGTGGACAAAATTCTTGACACAGAAAATTTCCCAAGAACATAAATTTTACAATGGAAATTTCCCCAAAATTACGTAACAATTTTTTCACGACAATTTTGCAAAAACATGAGCGAAAATAACGCTACACTACAGATGAAACACAAACGCAGTTGCATAAGCACCCATTGGCCTATTAAAGTCATTCAGAAATGAACGGTAGTCTTCCCTTTTCTTCACGAAGTCTGTCAATGACCTTCAATTTAATGAAATGTCTTAACTTCGAGGAAGCAGAAGTTCGGGTGAAGTGGTAGGACTCCCCACTGAAGTGCTTTTCTAATGCTTCTTTCAAAAAAGAGGTAGATGCGTGCATTTGTGGCCCATTCCAACTAAGGAAAACCTCCATCATTAGAGAATCGTGCTTTGTAGTCCGGTTGTGTAGGTGATTGCCAATTACGGACCCAATGCTCTCACAAATAGCTTCACTAGTTGCTTTTAAACAGTTTTCCATGATAAAAAGTACATCTGGGATTTCTGCATAAATGTTTTCGTCACAAAAAGCCTGTTTAATTACATTAATGTCTGAAGATGGTGATGGGTGTTTTAATTGTTCACATTGAAGCACCCTCTCCTTGAGCAATGTGTACTGAGAAATGACACACTCAGGTTTTATAGTGTAGCCACGATTTTTAATCACAAGATCAGTACGTTTTTTCAGGGATTTTTCTACATTTTCACTAATGTCACTGAATAGCGTTATTAACAAATTATAAGAAAAACACACCCTCATTTCTTCCACTAGTGGTGGTTCAGATATTTGTGTTGGAGTCTTTCGAGCACTGTGGTAAGAAATTCAAGAAAGTTTTTTTTTATTACAAAACTTATCCTCATCAGCATCAGAAATGTCAGAATAAGACTGGGAACTTTTATATTTACTCCTGAGCATCAGACTTTCTTCGCTATCCACCAAAAGACATCCACAAAACAAGTCACTCTCCAGGCACTCAATTTCAATTTTAAGAGAGGAGAAATACTGTGAGATCTTTCCCTGATCCAGTTTTGTTTCCATGTCCTCAAGTTTGTTACATAAGCTTCTGAACTCATCGTACAGAGTCCAGATGCACAAGTTGACAGACTGACTAAAACAACTGAACACTGTGATAAGCTGCAAGATGTCAATACAGTATAACCCGCTTATAACGTTCCCGCTTGTAACGTTTTCCCGCTTATAACACAGTTTTATCAAGGTCCCGTCATTTCTCTATTCAAAACAATGCTTTAATTTCCCGCTTGTAGCAATATTAATATTTCTCATTTCCCGCATATAACGTTACAAATCGCTCACTTCACTGCAATAATATTTTATTCCCTTTACAGTACTGTATTAATTTCACACTAAAACAAACCAATAAACTACAGTTTGTTTTTCCGTACGGCGCGATGTTTACATTTGCATGATTCACCATAGATGTACTGGTAGTGGTACACACGCTACCCAAAACTTGCACAGGGATAGCTTACAAAATGGCGTTCCTATTCACGCTCGTTCTCACGGATTCCATGTTCTTTTACAATCGTTTTGTTCACTCTATGCAGTGAACTATCTA
>PNEQ01119198.1:0-16254 GCA_003012365.1 Medauroidea extradentata
ACACATATATATATATATATATATATATATATATATATATATATATATATATATATATATAAAACTAAAAGGATATATGTTCCACGTATTTATGTGACGTCAGTATAAAATTTCATTTTATTAAATATTCACTTACACTCTTAGGGTTTATAAAATAAATAAGACATATGAACGCTAAATAGATGTTTATGTGAACTGTCACACTTAAAACCGCATTGAATCTAGTGTCCATGACACGAATTTTAAGGCGCTTTTAACAGAACAAACCTACTATATTATCTGTACAATAAAATAAGATATGACGACTTAAACAAACTGCTTACTTTTCGATTGTATTTAATGCGTTCAACGTACGCACTAAAGCGACATATTAACCTATTTTTAACTATTCGCTAAATTGCTAGCCAGCCAAAAAAAAAAAATATTGAAACGCTGAAATACTGCGCTATCTTTGCCTTCTACATATGAGGCCCGACACAGATGAAATGGCAATTTTTGAATTATCCTTGGAACGCAGTCTAAGTATGTCTGTTATGGAGCACTTGATATAAAAAATTAAAAATATGTCTATGCGACTTGCGAAATTTGCATGAATGAAAACATGTGAAATATGTAACGCATACTAATCAGTAGATTTATTTTACCGCGCAAAAACTGAAGACAAACTAGAAACAAAATGTAAAACTTTTTTGCTAATTATACTAAAAATTATTATGAGTTAAAAAATACTAAAGTCAATTTAAAGTGCTGTGTGAATATGGGAAAATACGTTTGTAGAGAATATCTCAAAACTAAAAATTTAATGCCATAACCCAGAAGTGTATAAATGACAACATGAAGAAAAACATCGTCCCCAAAATAGGAACGTTGATGTTCAAAATCTAAGATATTAAGCTGAGACCTTCTTAACTGGCGGGTCTGAATTACAATTACCTTTTAGTATTTATTTACACATCGATTAATATTTAAAATTTTCATTCTATCTATAATTAGAAATTTAAAATGTCACCACAAAATCTGACTGATATGAAAGTAATGGAGTTGAGAGCTGTGGCTAAAAAGTAAGCAACAAATATAAACACGCTAAGTAGGTGTGATTAACCAAAGCTATCGATACCAGTTATTATAAAATTAATCAACTAACAAAACAAAACTTTTAAAATCTTCGTTGTTCTTATGCTATATAAAAGGAATACATAATGAAAAAATAAGAAACTAAAATAAATATTCCCTTTTACTACTAATGCTTTTGTAAATTATAGAAATAACAGTATTAACAGAGCGTACTTAGTTAATAAGGCTCTTAAAAGTAGGTTATTTTTTAGTTCACAATAACTAAGAATTATTTGAGATAGAAAGTGAGAGACTTTTAAGAGACTTACAGGACTAAACATCACACTTTAAATAATCTGCCGAATTTTGAATTCAAAGTACGAATGACGAAGATAAAATTATTTGCCAGTAATTTAACACTTTGAACAAAAGAGAGTTTAAAAAAAATTAAATAAAATACTGAAACTACTGAATTTGAGTAGAAAAGGCACAATGCGGTCTTCAGATAGAAAATCGGACAACATATAATTTATTAAACACATTGTCATTGACCTACCAAAATGAACTTAGCGTAAACAAACATGTATTAATGTAAATTATAATGGTCGAAAGAAGTTTACTTTGGACAACAAAATTTACATTGTTTGCAGCAGAAAAAGATTCGCAAAAAGTAACTAAATATGAAATTGCAGTACTAAATATGGACAACGTAGTAGATAAATATTAATATCCAATTAACATTGATGATATACAGAAAAAATCTCACTGGTGTCCGTACAAAAAAATTAAACCTTTTGTTGACAAGTGAGGTGCAGATCAACTTACAATAACAAAACAAAAAAAGGATAAACAAATAAAATTACTTTATTTCAGAATTGGTGCCAGATCACATTGAAAATGAAACGGTATTAAGTGTTCCAGCCTTCTTCGGGCAGGGTCACATTGAGTATGAGAGAAGGCCGGGGTGAAGGTTGATCCGGATGCTCGACTAGCGATGCATGCCTGTCGCCCATTCGGCCTAAAGAATAGATAAGGTGAGGGTGGAATTGGTGTGGAGCAGTGGCGGAATGAGGGAGGTGTGGAAAACGGAAATTCTCCGCAAGCCAACGGCAACGTCCTCCACGTTTCCCAAATGCGAAAAATTCTGGATCGCCCACCCCCTCACTCCCTCCGCAGATTAAACCCATATCGCCTGGGTGAAAGGTGGGAAGTTCTGACCCCTCGACCACCGCGGCCTCCGGTGAAAAAATCACATTACTGTTGGTTAAGGGGTATGGAAAGGTACGATGTCGAGCGAGCGACTGGAATTCTCAATCGTCAATAACATCCGAACTACTCGTCAACATTCGATAAGATTTTTTTGCCGAGTAGACATTTGATCAGCGGACGTTTATTTGTATTATGCGGTAGTATGCTTTACTTTCGAGTAAAAAATTAATAACCGTTTTTATAAAAATACGGGTTTCAAACCACAAATTCTACAAAAATAGAAAACTGTAATTTTTGTAATTTTTAATATGAAAATATCTAGGCCTCTATAGTAACCTAATTTTAAAAAAATACTCGCGTTTTCATTTGAAAATAATTTTAACATCCGTAAACCTCTCGCGCCGAGATTTTCGCATAGTAAAATTATTTTCAAATAAAAACGCGAGTATTTTTGAAATTCTGTTATTATAGAGGCCTAGATATTTTCATTTTAAAATTATTAGAATGACAGTTTTTCATTTCTGTAGATTTTGTAGTTTCAAGCCCTTATTTTTCTAAAAAACTATTTTAATTTTTTTACTCAAAAGTGTAGCATATTACCGCATAGTGCAATATAATAAAACGTCCGCTGATACAATATATACTCGCCAAAAATCTTATCGAATTTTGATGAGTAGTTTAGATTTTAGTGATGATTGAGTATTCCAGTCGCCCTCTCGACATCGTACCTTTCCATACCCCTTAACACGGTTAGCGAAGTTGCTGCCATCATAAAAAAAAATTAAAGTAAAATCTATGTATGCAAAGTGTGCTTTCAGTTCCTAAACTGTCATGAAATATTAAATAATCATGTAACTGACAGCTCTAAAAATGAATCAGTAATAAACAAAAATATCTCCGGAAGATGAACAAATAATTTTTTAAAAATTACAAGCATACAACGAGATTTCCTTTTACAATCGTAGCAGATTTTAAAACAAAATTGAGGAAAATACTACCTACTACTTAACTACTTAACAGGAAAATACCACCGTGATAAAACACTTGTCTCGCATTAGGGATGACTCGGGATCGATCGTCAATTAAAATCGTCGTAATTTATTCTTGTTAACTTTAAAATTTTAGCCGGCTATGATGGTCGTTAAATTATTGAGAAGTTAAGATTTGATTATAAATAAATGAAATTGCAAATACATTACGTTTGGCAAACAAACAGAAATGTAAATAATGAGGTTTCGGAGCAGCTTTAAATGTATAGGAAGTACTTTGGATAAAATGTCATCAAATTTTTCAAAAGAACAAATTAGGCATATTCAAACACATTCCTAAGAATGGGGAGTAGGTTAAGTTAAAAGAAAAATCTATGTCCTTATGGTTGTATGGACAGAGATATAAGATTTGTTAAAATCGCGGCCGTAGAAGTACAGGTCTGGACACTCGCCTATCTACCAATGAATTTTGTTTGACCCCCTTGTTGTATGGCTGCAGTTCGCCAAGTTACCGAGAGTGTTGTACGTCTTTGGCGTTGCAATCAGGGTGGTCGGGCTAAAACTCCGTCCACTTTTTTCCCGTGTTTAAATTATAAAGTAAATAAAGATTGCTGGAGCCATGCTTTAGGATTGTGAGCAAAGGAAGTATTTCATAAATTTATAAAAAAATACGTTTTGATACATTGTTTATCATCAAAATGTAAACAATGGAAAAAATTTGGAGGGAAGTAGGCGGAATTTGAACCCCACCGCCCTGATTGCAGCGCCAATGAGGCACAACATTCTCGGTAACTTGGTGAACTACAGCCAAATAACAAGAGGTCAAGTTTCCAGGCGAGTGTCCAGACCTGTTCTTCTACGGCCGTGGTTAAAACTAAACTTCCATCGAAGAAAAAGTTTACAGCAAACTAAATTAAACTATAATAACTGACTACGATTATGAACATACAATGTAAATAATTTACAGTGCAGAATCTTGGAAATTACCACTAGTTACGTTTAAAAACTGCAGATTATTTATTATTGGTAGATATATTTGAAAGTTTTGGAGATACTTGTATGGAATCGTGTTAGATCTTGCGTGGTATTTTACAGCACCTGATTTATCATGAGTTGCGATATAAAAAATTAATAAACTACATTTAGATTTATTATACGATTTTTATACGACTTAAATTATATAAAAAGTCAATAAGGAGGAATATCACAACGCTGCACAAAGGTAGTGACACTAATAAATATTTAGAAGACTTAGAACATAATTATGAACCAAATTGATAAATAGATGTTGGTACCACTAATTTATATGGAATATCAATGTCTCAACGTGTATCACAACGTGGTTTTGAAAAATAAACTATCCAGAATTGAAATTAAATTTTCGGCAAAATTTTGTTAAGAATGGATAGTGAATTAGATCATGAACATAATTTTGAAGTCAATGTAGAGTAATCTTGCAATACTCTCTAACTTATAAAGACTTTTCTTTTTACTCACATAATATAAGCCAGTATCAGCCACAAAAAATTCTAAATTGTTAACAACTCTATTTAACCAACAAAAATGTGAAACTACTGTCGACATTTAACATAAAACTCATTAATTTACTAAAACTTCCAAAAATACGCAGAATATTAAAATTTCGCCAGTCTGATATGTTTAAGATGTATTTGGAAATAAATACGTACGTAATAACTTAGTAAAAAAACTTATTTTGAGAAGGCTTTTATGAATCTATGAATAATTCTGTCTATGGAAAAACAGTGCAGTTAATAAATTGAGTTGATATAAGCCTAGTATCAAATAAAAAACACTGTAAAATATTAGTAACAAAACCAAATCTCAAAAAAGTACTTTATTTATTGATAATCTTGCTACAATATACATAGAGAATACCAATTTAAAATTTAGTAAGCCTATTTAATAAGATTATTTACAACTTAATATTTATCAAATCATTATGAATCTCACAATAAAGTTGTAAAAATATATGCAAATAATGTATAACATAAGTCAGAAAATTCCGGGTGGACATAATTATGATTTAAATAGAACATTTTACTATGACTTGAAGCCTATGATTGATAACTTAAGATCAAAACTTGATAATAAGTATATGAATAATGAACTTTATCAGAAAGCCACTCTAAATTATGATAGTGACATCAATTATTATTCATTCTGGGGACAAAGACTTTTTATATGTGATATATTGTTTACATACGAAAATAACATAAGTTAAAAATAAAGAAAACCTTAAAAATTAGTGTAAATGATGCTAAATGTTTTGAAGCATATACAAGTTATAATGTTCTAATTAGTCCAAGAAATTTAACTAGGCCCTACTGTTTATTTGTAACAAACTATTGTTTACATTTTTTTAATGTATGAACTTAAGCATTTATGTCAAACAAGAAATTGTTTCGATAATTAGTTAGTGTAGTAAAAGTTTATATATAATGTTATCAGAATTCCTTTATTTTTGAATAACTTAATTGTGGTATCAATTTTCAAGAAGACATATAAATTTAGTTATATAATAAATTAAACTATGTATTGAGTTTTTAGAACAGCGTTATATTGAATATAAAAAAATCTATAAAAACATCAACCTCAATTTATGGAAAACTGTAAATTATTCAATTCATATTTGTCTTAAAACTAATAAAAATTATATTATATCAAATAAATTTTATTTTGTTACAGAAGATTTGTATGATTCAAAATGTTGCGATGAATGAAATTAGGGAATTTTCAGTGGACATACTTCACAATATTCTTTATTTTAAAAATGTGTAAATTTTTTAGTACTTTACTTACACTGAAAAAAATATTTAAATTCATAAATACAGTTAATATTTAATTTTCCCCTGATATCTGCCATAGCGTAATTATTATTCATTTCCATTTTAAATTGTTCTCAAACTGCGATATTTTATGTTCAATTGGCTAACTTGATTTCTTTTTACTCATTCGTACAAAAAAAATTTGTTTGTTAAAAATAATTCTTAATTATGAGAATTAATTATATGCGTGGAAACTAAATTATTAACCGAATTTCCCGAATTCCTATGAAAAACCCTTAAAAACTCGTAACCAAAAACTCTTAATTTCCCCTTCAAATTTTAAACCCTCTCATTACTGAATTTCAACTAGCGGCATGTGCTCATCAATTCGCGTTTATATCCTACTGAGTGGGCACATGCAACCATGCCGTTTGCAAGAAAATTAAAGGTCGCTATTGAAAGTGAGAAGTTCACGTAACACTTCAGTTTATTTTATTACGTGAAGCTGCATCTGCAAACAATGACTCTAAATTACAGGTGCTACAATCGTGTAAGACCAGTGCAGTGTCAGTGTTGGTGGAGATGCACGTTGTAAATAAGAGACTACTTACTATTCATCGTGGCCAGATCATACAAGCATGAACATTGTTCACTGCGACGGCAAGTCTTACTAAAACAACATTTATTTCTGTGCAGTGTTTAAGAAATGTTCAACTTTAAGCGTAATATGGATACTGGTATTACTATAGCAGTATGAATGATTTTGTTTCGAAAATTTAAATATAGCTAGTCATGTTTCTGCAGTACCTGAAACTTACAATTATACAAAATACTAGTACAGAATATTATCAGACGATAGAGGTTAAAACACAGTATCTTTGAAGCGTTTTGAGCTTTCTGTACGTGTACGATACATAATGTGATCTCTGAATGATATTTGCAATGGGGGTATGCGAAAAAATTTAGTATTTTTTTTTTTTTTTGAATCATGTAACTTACTTAATTCTTTGTTTGGCCGATGTTGTGTTGAAATAATTGGGGTTTTATTAGCATTATTATAAAATACGTAGAGCAAGGTAGGTAAGTATAATTGAACGTCTCCTTTATGGCGATATGTTTAAATGTTAAACCACTGGCCTAAACAGACAGGGAAATGGAAGGGACTCAGCTGTTGTCTTTAGCGAGTAATATTTCTTATTATGGTCAGGTAGAAAAATGTTTTGCTGTGTTTTAACTATGGTCGAGTTATTTGGTGATTTTCTCAGATATATTACTCTATTTTCCACATTTTAATTTTTAGTCAGTTTTTATGAACGTACACTATTCCGTACATCCATGAAACTCTTCAGGTTATATTAAACCCCCATTTCAAGAATGTTAAAACAACATATATATTTTAGTCTTGTATGGGATAACTTTAAACTTCTTTTCATCACTACAAAATTAACACCTGTAATGCCCTGCATTTTGAGCATTACGTAAGTTTTAATACATTTATTAAAAATTCTCCCTACATCCATTCAGTTACTTGGTTGTAGAAAATCCTGAATTGTTTTACTGCAAAAAAATCATTCAAAACACAAAAAATTCGTAATTGTAAAAGTAAGAAAAGAATACTATTTAAAAGTTAATCATATTACTGTTAGGCGGACATGATTTTGAGCTGCTACTTCTTAGTTAAATGTGTGTGTAGTTTTTCTAGACTTTAAATTACGAGGCTTATTTTCTGACGAATTTTACATCGTTCGAAAGGATTTTTTATCTTAGAATGGACTCGCATACGGGCGGTCCTGGATTCGATCCCAGGTTCCGGCTTCGGTTTTCCACGGTTTTCCGAAATCGTTCCAGGCGAATGCTGGGACGGTTTATTAGCAAAGGCCATGACCAATCCCTGCCCTTGTTCTTGTCCTTGCGTAAAATTGTGTGTCACCGTCTCTGATGACCCCACTGTCGACGAGACGTTAAGCCCAATAAAATTAAATAAATGGTAGCTTGGCATGCAAATGTAGTGGTAACGTTTCATTTCTAGTATAACTGGCGTCCGAATTCCTGACACCGATGGAGTAGCGATGTATTCAGCCACCAAACATGCTGTGCGGGCGCTTGCAGAAGGACTTAAATTTGAGCTGAACCGACTAAATTCACGCATCAGGATCACGGTAAGTAGATGAGGGTACGGTGAGTAAGGT
Source organism: Medauroidea extradentata (assembly GCA_003012365.1). Classification (NCBI taxonomy): domain Eukaryota; kingdom Metazoa; phylum Arthropoda; class Insecta; order Phasmatodea; family Phasmatidae; genus Medauroidea; species Medauroidea extradentata. Next base: position 8,227 of record PNEQ01119198.1, read on the forward strand.
ACAAAAGTGTTTACAGTAGTTTGCTAGCGAGATGCGTTAATACATAACTAGACCTATCACTCCCATACTGTAAGTAGGACAAAAAGAATGGTTCCACACATAACCATCTATTCTGGATTGCCGTTTGGTGTTCAGACCGCGATAATCTCTACTGATTTGTCGCCACGTTTTTCAAGAAAACTGCTAGACAACTCGCAATATCTTTTTAATTCAAAACCCACAAGAACAACTGGATGTTTTAATTCTGGAAAGTGGTGTTGTACTTAGCACAAAGTCAAGAGAAAAGCATAATTACGTTGAAACCCCCGTTCCGTCAGGTCTTGGATGGTAACTACGCTGCCTCTCACTATTTTCAGTAGGAAACAATTTGGTTAACCCTAATTAACATTATGTTGATTGTAACATTTGAAAAAGGGGGACTCATTATGTTTACACATTTTCGGAAAGATACTGTACGTGGAAAGATAATGTACGATTATATACTTTAATATTTCTTTACTTGTTTTGAATAACACCATATAACATGACGCTAGGGAGGGCGTTGGAAGTTAATGTCTACGCCTTACGCAGAAGAAAAATATTCACAAATCACACCAAAAGTTAATACCCGTGCCGGTCAGCCATGCATGCACTATTTCAAGGGCAACGTCTCATACCTTGCTCAGTTCCCAGTCCAATGCTCCCGTAGTCTTGATGAACATACGCGGCGAGTTCCTTGCCGCTCGTGAAAAATACGACGGTGTCTCTTCGTCGGTAGAAGGCAGTCCTCGGGGGATCCTTAAGGGCCAAGCACCTTAGCTCCTTACAAGCAGCGCAGTCTTCTAGCTGACTATCCTTAAAACGTACCAGACAATACACTGTTATAGTAGGGCTATTCATTCGGCCAACCCAGCCGAAATATCTCCATTCCACATTAGCTCTACATCCCACACTGTCCCGCTGGTTAGTTTCAAAAATCACTCCGTCGAGGTTTGCTCGACCACACTCGGCCCAACCACCTCAGTCGCCGTCGAAAGTCCGTCTCCTTCCTCGGCATTACGGCTCTGCCTGTCACTCGCGCAAACGCGCTGCGCACGCAACCTCCACTGACCATACTTTAAATACAACGCCACCCCGCGGCAACAATACAAAACATATAATAATACAATTACGAGACAAATATATCAATAAAATTACACAAACACATCTGCAAAATACAATATTTGTCTAAACGTCATATGTAAAACTGCACAATTTTTTTGTGCATAGTGTAACACTTTTTCTTTTAATTCACGTAGTTTGCTTATTCATTCAGTCAATGAACTCGTGGTGAGAGTAGCAGCTAGAATGCTTATTTCCACACCAGACTGGCCAGCGGATTTACTCGGGGATCTCTCGCTCTTATCCCCACCCCCTCCGTTTTCTTCATTTCAATCCTCATTTTATGTTAACTCGCAGGGCTGGAGCAGTTTAAACCAATTAAATCAGCGTAAGGTCTGGGCCGCGGCGACTGAGTGGCCAGACCGAGGTGATCCGGGCTCGATCCCCGGCGGGGTCGGTCTCCGGATTTTTGCACGTGGAAATTGTCCCGGATGATGTCGCTGGCCGGTGAGTTTTCTGGGAGATCTCCCATTTCCCCCGTCCTTCTTATTCAGGCGCTTCTTCATTGCAGGACCTCGTTTCATGTCACCTTTCATGATACGCAGATTGCCTACGTGCTCCCATTCTTAAAATTTGTATACGGGGTACGATACCCTGTCCCACGGATATACTCATCACACGATAATTTGTTTAGTGTGAAGTCATTGGTAAATAGTGAATTTTGACTGAACCTGTTTTTGTGTGTGCTTTACTATCGTTCGATGCATCCCCATTATAAGATCCTTTGTGTGCATAGCACGTCAAAAAACAGTATGTTTAATATTTGTATTTTTGTATTTGTTTAAACGCCCGTGATGTTTCTTGTTGGCATTTAGTTTTAGAAACTTACAGAACATAATTGTAGTACACAGAAATTTTACGGAATTATACCCCGTTTTTTACCTGTAATATTTGTTACTTTCTGTTGTTTTCATAATCGCATTTTTTAAATGTAATTTTTGTTCTGATAAAAATTAGTGCAAGTATTTCATTGTGGATTCAATCGCATAATTTATTCAACTCATGACAAAAATAAACAGATTAATTTTTTATTCATTTTTTTTCGTAGCCCGCCACTCAATATTAAATCAACAGTTTTTACAAATTGCAGTTTAATACAATTGTATGCACTTAAAACATATAAACAATTATTTATAATGAATGTATTACGTATAATCATTTTTCATTGAATTTTTAACAATTTTTTTTTCGTTGGATATTGTTTTATGAAAAGCAGATATTCCTTCTAACATAGATTAGAAATAATACAAAGTCTGAATTTGCGTTGTTGTATGACACAATAACTTACATCCTCTATATCACAAAATGTAGATTGTAACAGCTACAAAGAGCTTAGTATTTTATTCACCGTTTCATACAGGTTTGGACAAATTTGACAGCACCTTATGGGCAATCATTCTTTAATATTTTATGATTTGTGGAACAATGCAAGACATTTTTAAGCCATAAAACGAACCTGAGCTGTCCGTCTCAGCATTTGTACTTCAAAGTATGTCTTGTGCAGTGTCACAAATCACAAAAGGTTACAAATTATTGCACATAAGGGACTGTCAAATTTATCCAAACTTATATGAAATTGAGTATAGCTTCAATTTCATTGGTACAATTTCACGATACCACAGAGATATGTGAACTAGATATATTTTCGCTACAGCTGGACAGCTGATTTACAACATAATGCCACAGGATAAACAGTACTAACAGAAGCGACTAGACGTGATTTTTATATTACTAGTTTTCTCTCTGGTGTCGGAGCTCGCATTAGTTCGATTAACATGAAGTTTATTAGGCTCTATTCAGCATATATAAATTTATAATTGAGATTGAAAAATACAGCTTTTCTTTAAGTACAAGCAGTTGTTTAAACCATTTTCTCAATTTCCGTATGGCTTTGTTCACTTCACTATACGCCCCGAGAGCTGTTACGAAAACAACTATTAAAAAGCTCCATTATGGAGCTACTAATAGAGTTAATTATTATCTTATGTTCAGCCTTGAATCATCGTGTTTACCATTTCTAAATATGCATTTAACATAGAAACTAATTACAGTGTCTCGAGTAGCCTACTACAAGTGGTTGTACAAACCAATTACTCGAATCCACGTGGTATTGTTTATATTCCTGTACGCCCCGAGATATGGTATGATAACAATGAAAAATCTTACCATTACGCTTCTGTTACTACTTAATTATTCTGTGACAATGCCAACTTGGTTTTTCACAGAACATATGTCCTGGCGTAGTCAAAACTCCTATGACGACCAACATTTTACAAGCAGAACGCTTGAACTCCACGCCCTTCTTGGAACCAGAAGATGTGGCAGACGCTATAGTATACGCACTGTCAACTCCTCCTCGGGTCCAGGTAAGACTCAAACATAAAGCGATTGTAAAAAAAAATCGTATTTGTGTGTATTTCTTGCTGAAAAAATTGAATGGTACATTTATGCATGCAGCAGCAAGTTAAAAGGCGCATTGCACAACGTATTCATCTCAGTTATTTACAGAAACGTATGAGAAATTATTACACAAAATCATATCCGTATTTGCAGTTTTCAGCAATGTCGACTCTCCTTTGTATGTTTTACTTACTCCTCCTCCCTTTCATGCCTTTCCTTCTCCCACTAACTAAATTCAAAAATTCTTGCATTACAAATTATAGTCAACGCAAGTGAAACTTTTGATTAGCATTGTGATACAAACATAGCAATTTTGAAAAGTTATATGTGTATGATTTCATGGAAATGACTACTGTGTTGATTATCCATTTAAAAAGAAAACCTGGAAATATTTTTACTGATTTACAGTTATACAATCATGTCGTTTCTCGTTTCAGATTCGTGAGATAGTTCTGCAACCAAACGGCGAAATGCTGTAGATACTGCTCTAAATCGGACCATGCTGTGAATGTACAATCTAGGTTAAGTATTTCAAAATTATTAGTCATTTTGTGAACTTTTTGAATTGATATATACAGTAAGGTTTCGTTAAAATTAATTATACTGTAACTGTAAACAAAAATAATATTTTAATAAAACATGTATGACATAAGGCTGCAGTATTTGTAACTTTGGACACGTAATTGAGTGAAATTTACATTGCGAATATTTGTGGTTTAAAACATTCATAAATTATTTTGGTACGTGCAAAATAAGAGCATAAATGGAAAAATACTTCTTAATCTCAAGTTTGAAAGCTTTTCGTCTAAACTGTTCATAATCATAAGAAATGAATTGTAAAAATTAAATTAAAAACTAATCTGTTTATTTTTACATGAATGAGATAAAGTACACAGTGGGTAACATGTCAGAAACTTGTGGTGAAACATTTTGATGACACACCGGTAATTCAGTAATTTAGTTAATACTTTAACTGTGTTAATAAACATGCAGTTTAAATAAGAAAGAGTGAAATATGCTCTAAGAAATGTAGAAAACATCCTTAATGAACAGAGTTAGTCCCTTGAAATGCCCGCGTGAACGATCGTAAGAAAATCGCCAACAATAAAGTTAGAATTCGCGTGAATGCGTTACTGTACCTAAAATCTAAGAATACTTCAACTAATAGAATGGCTTACAGCTTACTCTAAAAAATACTCAAAAATTCGCAAAATCATAGCAGCGTCCTATGTATGTAACCACATAATTCCCAACTTTAAGCATGACACTCGCATAGAAAAACGATTATAAAATTGTGGTTCACAATTTTTTTTTTCTAATTGAAAAATAATTGTATTCAAGAGTTCGTTAGTGTTTTTTTTTTCTGACAAAATATTGGACTTCGAAAACTTATATATTTGGAGATCTTGAATGAGTCTGCGATAATCTTTGTTTCTACGTGCATTTTAAGAGTGAGTGAATGAAGATATTTTGGTCGGCTCTTGATATAGAGATCTTCAACACTGATGATGGGTTAAATTAGAAGTGTATGGAGGTACTTCAACCAAAGTTAGGTCTGATGAACTGCACTTGTTTAATTTAGCCGCTCCCCCAGAATCAATTGCAGCAAACAGTTGCCCCTATAACACCTGCTGAAAGTCCGTATGGCATAAAGAGGTCACTCAATGCTCTAACGACACTACACATTTCATGTAATTAGCATATGCCACATCACCAAAACGCCATGCTAATGACAGATACCGTGCCAACCGATCAGCACATACTTGGAACCAACTCTGCGAGATAAACCAACGTCGTAGACAGTGACCTTCTGTTAAGCCCCACTCAATATAAGGTTGCGCATAAAGAGACTAGAAATGTTTATGTACTGTTATATTACAACCCTATATTGATATGACTCAACGACTTACTAGTGTTTCGTGTAGAGCAGTAGAATGTTTTGCAGTAATAATTATTATAACATGTTTTTTACGAGATTCGTGTGAAATTCTCATTTATATTGACTGTTTATCATGTATATATTGTAACACGTACAAAATGTCTTTGGTATATATAATTACAACGTTTGCCAGTATTTTATGTTATAAGTATTTTACACCATTATTTGAACAATATATTCATATTATACTATTATTTTACAACAATATAATCACCATTTATTTACAGTGCCTTCCGTCTCAGATCATTCTCTCAAACTGGAAACCTCGTGATTACTGAGAATAACATGGCGCATTTTCATTAAGACACTAACATTCTACATGAAACATTGCTGTTTCTCTGGATCGTAGCACCTTGAGTTACTAACCTGGACACTTTAGGCTGTAATATGACTGATGCATTCCTGGTAGCTGAATGAAAACACAGTTGACAACATTGTTTTGTTTGCACAGTCTGTACAAGTGTACTCTCGAACGTCGATGATTCTAGACTGCGCGAGTGATTATATTAAACGGTAAATTTTACCCCAACGTTTTCTTTAGGTTGCAGATGATTGATTCTTACTTACTGGGAGTGTTGCTGCAGTAACCTGTATGTCAATTCATTCAGTGTGTTATGAACTAAAGGTCATACATGATTGAATTGGAGAGATTTTGGTCAGCAATTAAAATCTACGTCTTTAGCACTGGTGAGGGGTTACATGATAAGAGTATGGAGCAGTACCGGAATGAAGGAGCGGGGGACCACGAGATATCCCCGAGAAACTCCGCTAACCAGCGACATCGTCCGGCACGATTACCCCAAGTGATTCCACCGGGAATCCAACCCGGATCAAACATAAGTATATGACAGGCAGGCTTTGGCAAGCTGGCCCGCCTGAGTACTGAACGTAACGTAATTTCCTAACCAGACCAGTTCGGCCAAGGATTTATAAATATTAACCACAGCATGAAACAAAGATATGAGTTGCCACATGTGGAGTGATATAGGGACGTATGACGCTATCGAAGAGGTATTTCTGCTCCATATCTACGCTCAGGTTTCTTCGCTACCGGGATATACATTATAAAGGTTGCGTCTCACAGCAATTATAATAACTTGTACTATTATGACATGACTAAATAAGTTCCTAACACCAACTCTTGTTAAGCATAACAAGTGTTTACCTTAGGCTCGCTGTCCACCGAATCCGTAGTCCTACAACGAAATTGTACACTGGAAACTAAACAACGGTGTTAATAACGCTGTGCTATGTTTCAGTTTGTATTTCAATGTGGGAATTGCCTCCTAGCCGTACTTAAAGTATGGTGAGGATTCTACTAGCCAAACTTTGAGAAATATTGTTCATCACGAGCTTGACTTGCCGTGTATAAGAATGTATTATAACTAAATGAGATTATTCTCACATCTGAACATTTAACTCAAAACATTTTTACTTCTCTGTAAATTACACCACTTATTGTTGACCCGAAGGCAAGGAAAATAGTCACTGCAAGGATGAGAGAGAGAAAGAGGTGTATCTTGTGCCGGATAGAGACAGGTGGTACCGAAATATAATTTGAGAACTTGCTGGTTAAAATTACATCCGATATGATGAGCTATACACTGATAATACATTGCTTACTATTACGTTGGTTAGATATTTTTGCTTCATCTATGAAGGTTTATTACAACATGTGCCAAATATCTGCTGCGTCTGACGAGTCTGCGCGCCATCTCCGAAGACACAGCCAACTTTTCAATTCTGCAGGCGAACCGCAGTTTTTATTTCAGGCACCTCTCTGGGTGGGCTTGGTCCCCCACCCCCAACCCGGAGCTTTCCCAGAGCCCCCCTCCCCCTGGAAAAATTCGGAACAGCATTACAAAAAGTTGGAAAAGACCCTGACTTTATACTTTAAAAAATTGAAAATTCCGTGATAAGTATTGAGGCTCCTGAGATTCCTACTGAAGATTTTCTCGGAAAAAGTATAGATTTGTATGCAGCGAAAAAAGCTCGTCATATTCGATTTCTGTAAACAGACGTCAATATCTATCATTTAAATATTTTGTTTAATTTTACTTTGTTTTCTTTAAATATTATATTTATATGTGAAGTTAATGTTTATGTGCCTAATAATAATTGACAGAACTTGAAGACCATTTTTTTTTTTTGGTACTCTCATCACACCTACTCGCCCCGAAACTTAGAATTGCCCCCTCGGGGAAAACCTCTCAAAGAAAGCCTGGTCTGTGGGAAGACGATATTCATACACTTCTTCAGCAGTTCGAGTCTCCGCTAGTCTCGAGAACTAATCTATGCTCGTGCGCTGTCATAGCAGTGGCCACTCGTCTGTTAATTCTTGAGATCTTTACTCATAGAGTAAGTAAAGTTGAGAGGCGCCAGTCCCATGTTACATATCGATTGCTTAAATTTGTAAACAAACCCTATGCGATCATACCATTTCCTTGCAACTTGACAACGAAAACATTATCGCCAAATACTACATAACGAGAGTAGTTTAGTGCGCTGTAGTTGGCATCAGCGTTCATAAGCTTGGTGCAAAAACGGCA
>PNEQ01119199.1:0-12381 GCA_003012365.1 Medauroidea extradentata
CATGGGCCGACTGAACTGACTAAACTCGTGAGTAAGCTAATCCCTATAAGCTAAGCTTAACAAGGTTTGGACATTCACTTTTTATTTCTGCTCGCTATTTGCGATTGCAGCAAGTGAGAGAAGTCTTCCCGCCTCGTGCCTTATGCGCGGAGCTCCGAGAGGTGCGTCCGCACAGGTCGGCTGTCAGCTAAGAAGTGTGAACACTGTTCTGGTATCGTGGCACAGTTTATTCCATAGAACCTTCCACAGCTGCTTCCATGGAGGCTAGGAAACAAGAACTTGCGCAAGTGCTTGTACAGGTCATTCCATCGTGGCACACGGGCTTAAACCACTGCTAGAACTACTCAACTCTGTGCTCAAAAGATGACGCTAGTGTCGCACATTGATGCCAACTGGATAGTTTGTAAAATAAAATTTTTATTTTTGTTGACTTGGTGTGCATGGAGAGGGCAAAAATATAAGCATCTCTGAGTCAGCATTGCTGTTGTCACTCTGGTATACCTTACTTACTCTATGTCTAAAATTTAGTAGGCCTATGTTGCAAAATTGTTAATGTGTTGTGTTTTGTTTTAGTAACTGGATGGTATTGTTTCTTGGTCTATGGAATAAATAAAATATGGCAGATATGTCAGTGTTTTGTGAATTATGTCAATATAGTGAAAAATACTTAATCATTCTAACAGGTTATGGGCCCAGGTAATGTTTTGTAACTGCGGCAGTAGTAAGTGTTGTGTGAATAATAGGTAGTGTATTTAGAACCCTGTTATGCTAAATTTTTTTAAAGGGTGACGTTTGTAAAAAAATGGCTACAGAGAAGCTTAAATATGCATTATTGAGTGATGATTATCAGGCTTGGGCTAGGAGAACTCGTGCTGCTTTAGAACAACGTCGGTTGTGGGATGCAATTGAGCCTGGTTTTGATGAAGACATAGAGAAGTGGACGTCGAAGCAAAAGACCAAAAACTTAGATGCCCTAAATTTTATCATTCAAGTTGTGGAAGACCAATACCTGAACGATATCGACCAATGCAAACTGGCTAAGAATGCGTGGGAAACACTTCAAAACATTCATTGTAATTTCGGCATTCTTCACGTAATAACAATGCTGGAAGAAATGGTCACAGTGAAGAAGACAGTCAACATGACAATACATGAGTACATGGGAAAAATTCAAACGTGGTGCCGAAAGTTGGATGCGGGAGGACTTCCATTTTCAGACCAAGTGATTGCTGCATTCGTGCTGAGAGGATTACCAAGAGAAATTTACGAAGGCCTAATAAGAAGCTTAGAATATGATGAAGCTGTACTGTCAGTGAAAATGGTTAAAGCTAGGCTGCTTTTAGAAGAAAGGAGGCAAAAACTGAACCAGGAACAAGAGAACAACGAGCTGAAGGCACTTGCATCAAAAATGAATTACAGAGCAGCATCTAATCACAAAATACAGCTTGAAGATGACCACAGACAGACCTAGGACAATATACAGGAAGAGAGACGAAAGGTTCGAGAGTGAACAAAGGAATATTATGTGCTTTGCTTGCAAGGAAATAGGCCACATAGCAAAATTTTGCCCGAAACTTAAGAGTGAAGGACGAGGCAAATATAGACAGAAGCATGAATATAAAGGGAAAAGTTCTGTCAACTCGCTGGAAAAAGGTGCTCTCATGGCTGAGGCTGGATGTGAAACTGCATCACCAGAGGGAAACAACAGTATGAGCACTACGCAATTTAGCGCTTTGTGTGCAAACAAGTTTAGCGGGAAACACAAAGAAGCTATCTGGATTATGGACTCTGGTGCCACTCATCACGTGACACCTCACAGACAACTAATTGAAGAATTTGACGATACCTTAACTGGAACTGTAAAGCTGGCAAATGGACAGAGTGCCACAGCAAGGGGTAAGGGGAAGGTAACGCTTATAATGAGCACAGAGTGTGGAGGATGGACGATACAGCTCAGTGAAGTCATTTATGTGCCAGAACTAGAGAACAATCTGTTATCTGTGAAACAACTAGACAAGAAAAATTTGGAGCTCAGGATCAAAGATGGTAATGTCAGGGTTATGGATGGGGAAGAGATGATATTTAAGGCAGTGAGCGAAGGAACTGATGTGTATACTGTTTCTTGTCATGCTTACAGAGTAAATCGGAAAATGGTTGAGTGTGACACAACAAGGGATACTATTGTTACAGGAAAGACTGCGATGAAATCAGCTGTGACGTGGCATAAGAGAATGGGACACTTGACAAGTCTGCCAGCTGTGTGTGATATTTCAGATGGTTTTGAAGACTGTACTTCATGTCTCAAGGGAAAGATGAAAAGGGCTGAGATTGTCGAAAGTATCACCAAAAGTAGTGCAGTGCTAGATCTGGTACACTCTGATGTTGTAGGTAAAACAGCGCCTGTTTCCTTTGGTGGTGCACAATATTTTGTCATTTTCATGGATGACTACTCAAGATATTCAGAAGTAATTGTGCTAAAGAAGAAATGTGGTGTTGCTAAAGCCTTTAGGGAGTATCAGAGCAGGGTTGAAACACGTCAAGAAAGAAAGATAAAGGCTCTACAAACTTATAATGGTGGCAACAGGAGGGGAAGAGGTCAGTTAGACGACAGGTGTGGTGAGAATGAAAATGCAGCATTGGAAAACCATCATGAAATAGGTGAGTTGAGAAGGTCAACAAGGCAAAGAAGAGGCAAACAATACACTTGCTGTTGCATACAAGAAAGTAGCCTTATTAAAGAACCAACCTCGGTGCATGAAGCTGTTCATGGGTGTGATGGACACTTCTGGCTACAAGCAATGAAAGAAGAAATGGAAAGCTTGAAAATTAACCATACATGGACTCTTGTGAAAAGACCAGTGCGGAGTAACGTGATAGGTTCAAAGTGGGTATTCCGAGTAAAACTTGCAAAAGACGGGACAGTCGAGAAATACAAAGCAAGACTGGTGGCACAGGGTCATAAACAAGTGTATGGGGTTGACTATTGGGAAACCTATAGCCCAGTTATGAAGATGAACACTTTAAGAATTCTCATGGCTTAAGCTGTCCTGAAAAGGTGGTGTTTCCAGCATGTAGATGTAACAGCAGCCTACCTGAATAGTCCGCTCACAACTCCAGTCTACATGATACAACCAGAATACTGGGAAGAGGACACTAAAGAAGAGCTTGTGTATCTCTTGCACCGCAGCCTCTATGGACTACATCAAGCTGGAAAAGATTGGTATGAACACTTATCAAGCATCTTCAAACGGCTAGGTTTGAAAATTTGTTTGTCAGAACCATGTGTCTTCTTTCGACATGACCTTATTATTGGCATGTATGTAGATGATTTAGTTTTAGTTGGTGGTGATCATGAAATATGTGAGTTCACTAGTCTGCTAGGTTCAGAAATAAACATCAGGAACATGGGGGAGGTATCACAACTATTAGGGTTAGAGGTTTGCAGATTAAACAGTGGGGAAATTATGGTGAGTCAAACAGTTTACATAAGGAAGATGTGGCATGAATTCAACATGGTTGAGTCAAAAGTGTGTACCACACCATGCATACCAGGTGAGAGTTTAGACGAAGAACATAAGGGCAGTAGCTTTGATCAGGATAGCTACAGGAAAGCAATAGGATGCTTACAGTACATAGCCACTTGTACAAGACCTGACATATGTTGTGTTGTTGGGAAACTAAGCAAATTTTGTAACAACCCATCCGAGAGAAACTGGGTGCAGGTAAAAAGAGTTATGAGGTACCTCAAGTACACCAGTGAGCTCAGACTAGTTTACACTAGCTCAAACAATGTAGTTGAAGTTTTCTGTGATGCCGACTGGGCAAATGATAGGAATTATAGCAAATCAGTGGGGGGTTATGTAGTTCTGATGGCAGGAGCAGCTGTTAGCTGGAAAAGTAAAAAACAGTCACTGATAGCCACATCAACATTGGAAGGAGAGTACATTAGCATGTTTGAAGCATGTAAAGAAGTGGCATGGATGAAACATTTTCTTGGGGAGTTGAACCTGGATGACATTCTGGAGAAGCCTTGGGTTATACAAGTAGACAATTTAGGAGCTAGGGCCCTCCCAACAAAACGGGAGGTTTCAGAGCGTACTAAACATTTTCGGATACGTTATCATAAGGTAAAAGGGTATGTGGGTAATGGAGATGTGGCATTTGGTTATGTCAAGTCAAGTGACAATGTTGCTGGCATAATGACCAAAGTGTTGAGTGCATTAAAGACAGAGCAATGTTTCAAGAAAATGGGACTTGAAGGCCCACTGGCAAAATGAAAAATTTTAATGGATTGTAAACTGTAAACTAGGTTCACTGATGAAAGTAACAAGTATTCTTTTTGTCTGCAGACACTATGGACGAACACAAATTGCTCCTAGTTTGTAGCACAGTAAGATTACCTTTAAGTACATAATTACTAATCATGTTGGGTATGATTGTTCTTGATTTTATCTAGAATGTAAGATTTTAATTTTCTATTAAAAGTTGCCTAGTTAGGAGAGTTTTTGAGACTGCTATCGAGGGAGTTGAAAATTCTACTGCCATTGAATGTAGAAGACATCTTACCATATTCAGTTCTTACACAATTTAAATACTTATCTCCAGCTCCTCTAGTGGCATAGCTATATTTGGAGGCTCTTGCTTCAGTCAGAATTGGGTTACTGAAGATGAATATTAACAGGTTAAATTCATAAATACCTTTCACTGGCAAGTAATTATTAGTTGTATATAGCTCTTTACTCGGAGTCAGCCTATGTAGGTTGAATATGGCCTTAATACATTTATTTTGTATAATTTGTACAGGTCGTAGTTCCCCACAGTGGACTCATGTATTGAATATGGCTATTTATTAATGTATCATAAATTATTTTCTTAATTTCTATTGGTAGATTCGAAAGTCTAAACAAAACATCTGCTATGGGGGAAATTTTCTGTATTAATTTTTCAATATGTATGTTCCACCTCAAGTGTTCATCAATGTATAATCCTAGGTACTTGACATATGGTACCCTACATATTGCCTTATTATCAACAAAAAGCTGCGGATTATAATCCAAGGAGTTCTAGGGAGTCCTAAAAATGATAAAGTTAGTTTTTCAATATTTAGAATAAAGCGGTTTAATTTTAGATACACGCTTAGTAAATTAAGATCTTGCTGCATCAATACTGTTAACTGTTGAGGTTGTGTGTTGGGGCAATATGAAATAACTGTATCATCTGCAAACAAGGTAGTAGTACCATTCAATTTTAAGCCTCCTATGTCATTTATGTAGACAAGAAATAATAGAGGACCTAGGATACTGCCTTTAGGGACACCAAGATTAACTTTATGCATAGCACTGCTACAATTATTTATTTGCACGTATTGATATCTATTTGTAAGGTAATTTTCAAACAGTTTCAATGTTACTCCCCTAATCCCATAGTTTTCCAGTTTCTGTAACAGAATGTAGTGATCTACCAAATCAAATGCTTTGCATAAAACTATGAGTATAGCTCCAGCTATTTTGTTTTTACCAATAGATACCCTGATTTTATCTACTAGGTTTTTAGCAGCAGAAACTGTACTTCGATTTTTGCGGAGACCGTATTGGGAACCAGTTAATAAATTATTCTGCTCCAAGAAATTTAACAGTCTGGATTTAATAGTAGTTTCAAAAATTTTATTTAATATACTTAGATCAGAGATAGGTCTGTAGTTGTTGATTAATCGACTGTCTCCAGATTTATGCTGGGGAATGACCTTTGCTGTCTTCAGACTTTCTGGATAAATACCCTCCTGAAACGCTAAATTGATAGTGTCTGCAAGCATAGGTGCAAGTTCAGTTCTGCAAATTTGTATTACTTTTACTGAAATATTGTCCGGGCCAGCACTTTTTTCTTGAAGTCCAGTCAAGATATTTACAATTTCAAATTCGTTAACTGCCCAAATAACACAGCTACATTGTGGCAACGTTGTCACAACATTACCATTAAAAATTTCAACGTTGCCACAACGTTGAAGTTACGTTGATACAACATTGCCGCAACGTCCAAATGTCCTCTTTGTGAAACATTGATTATGAAATGTTGATGCAACGTTATATGGTTATATTTTAATACTTTGAGCAACATCAACATTGCAATGTAACTTGAAATAAACATTCTTGCACTACTTTCAAACAAGTGTTCCCAAGAAAACACAACACACACACTCACATGGCAGTTGAGTGTCCAACTTATATTACACATTACATTTGAGGGCTGATATATTAATCACACCAATCCACTAAATATGAAGAACACGAAGTTTTAAGTTATAACCAATAAATATTAATAATAAAAATAAATGTGTGCTTTAAAACAGTATATTACCATAGTTGAATAATATCATGTAGCAAAATGAAGGCTGTGATTATGGTTACTATGGAAACGTTACGACAACGTTGTTGATAGTTACGTTGCCAACTTCAACAATGCAACGTTGTGTCAACGTTTCTGCAACCAGATGTGTTATGTGGGTGGTGCCATAAAGATTGATGATGCTGACCTTTCCAGTGTTTGCAGATGATTTATGTTACCACGTTCCTGCATGTTAGCACAGAGCCTGGTACCAATGGTAGAAAAGTGCTGGCAAAACTCATTGGCAATTATTTGCTTATCTGAAATTAGGTTACCCTTTGTGTTACAGATCATTTCGATGCTATTGCTTTTATTCACATACCTACCTAGAATGCTATTGATATTGCTCCATATGAGCTTGCCATTCCCAAGACTCTCAGAGAATATTTTATGGTAGTAATCAGTACGAAGGTTTCTTTTTAACCTAGTAATCTGGCTGTTCAGAAGGTTCATCTGCTCCTTAATGATCATATTAGACTTTTTTCTCCTAAATTTTTTGTAAAGAAGGTCCCTGTCTTTAACCAGATGAAGGAATTGATTGGTAGCCCATGGAACTAGGTTGTATTTCGTTTTGTTTCTGGGTTTTGTCTTTACTGTTACAGAAGCTTTGTTTATTGAGTCTGTTATAGCAGACATAATATGTTCTATGTTAATGTTGGCATGTAAGGACTTATTTCTAAGCTTAACTTCATTAAGGCTATTTTTCAGCAAATGATGTAATAAATTATAGTCAGTTTTAGTCAAATCACCTTGGAGTTTGTGAGGAGCTGAGTGAAGTAATTCTGCAAGCATTGCATGCTGATCACTAATAGATGTATTACATGTATATATTGTGAACTCATCTTTCACAGAATTTGAAATAAAATGGTCTAAAACAGTTTCTGTAGTATCGGCTACTCTGGTGGGATGGGTATTCAATATATTGAAAACATTTGTACTGCAGGTTAAGGTATAGAGTAGTGAGATAGTGTTAGTATCATTAGCGTTGATAATGATATCTCCAGCAACATAACTATCGACAGATTTGCATTGGGAAAGATCTAAGTCAAATATATCAAGGAATTGCGATATGTTAACTTGAGGTGGTTTGTAGTAGCCTCCAAACCTGACCTTTCTATGATTTCCTAAATCAAATATTTCAATCCATACTGAGTAATGCCCTTTGTTATATGAAGATATAAGGTTGTGGTTAAATGCATTATCTACATACAATGCAACACCACCACCCATACCTGTTTCTCTACAAGAGAAATAAGCTGAGTAGCCTGGAATATTGAAATAAGCTGTCTCCTCTTTAAGCCACGTCTCAGAAACTACAATAACAGCTGGTTTGTTTTCCTAATTGCATAATAAGAAGTTTTAAGGTATCCAATTTATTATTCAGACTTCTAATATTGATGTGCAGAAAGCTAATTTTATTTTTATAGAGGTACTACCAAAGCAATAAAGACCAAGTTTATCACAATGATTATTGAAAGCTAGTCGACATTCACTTAAACTATCAATCACTATATTGTGAACATGACCTAACCTGTCAGATATCCAAGTGGTCTCAGCATTACTCTCGTCCATTATCGTTAGCCTTGCAGAAGTCTTCTAATGGCCAAAGATCCTTAACTTGCACAGGTTTTCCATCTTCCTGCTTCTTAACGTAGATTTTGCCCCTGAAAGTCCAGGCTGCTATAATGTTTCCTTTCTTCCTCTTCTCTACGGCACGCGAAAGTAGTTGCTTGTTGTACCCAGTAAGATGATCATTTAAATATATCTATACTGTAGGCCCTTTGATGCCAACTTCTGAACTGTAGATAGGACCTTTGATTTTACGTTTAGCCATTAACATACTTTTTTTTTTTTTTTTGACGTTTGACAAATCTAGCCACTATTGCTGGAGGGAACTTTGAGTCTTTTGGCTGCCTTAGCCTATGGCAACCATCCAGATCAGCATCCTGGATAGTGAAGCCTACGGTTTCACCTATATTTTTTACTACCTCTTTACAGTCTTCGTTTTCACACTTCGGAACACCTTTCAGCTCAACATCATAGTTTTTGGAGTACTGTTCACTGTCGTTTTGGTACTCATATAACTTGTCAATGTCCCTCTTGTGTTGCCAAATCCTACCGACTGCATCTTCATGTTCCTTCTTCAAAGCACTACACTCACTCTCTATTGTTTTGAAGTTAACCAGCCTTGTTTCCAGTTCCTGTTTTAGTTCAGCCACTCACAGAGTAAGCTCTTAAACAGCAGCTTCAAACTTGTTGGTAGTAGCAGCATGGGTCAACTTGCATGTATCGCACATATATGGGGATTTGCTCTTATGCAACACTTGGTAACTTCTCTCACTAATACCTACACACTTTATGTGATACCATTTGTAACACTTCAACTCGCAGAACAGAGCCTTGTCGGTATCTTTGACGATTATTTTGCAGGTCCCATAAAAGTCGTCTACGCCACCCGCCATCTTCTGCTCTCATATGTCAGTGTTTTGTTAATTATGTTGTTTTAATGAAAAATACTTAATCATTCTAACAACTTCGACTAAAACACAAACTTTCAACACAGCTATGTGCGAAACCAATACATTTGATACAGTTGTTTACAATTCACTGTCTCCTGCTTACGTCATTTTCCGAAGATCCCCGAACGACCCGAACATGTTTTTGCCGTTTTGTGACGACCTCTCCTTTATTGACTTCGAGTGAAAAGGCCGATTCGCAATGAAGTTAACATGGACCTCCTTACGTTACCTTTGCGTTAAAAATGCAGAAAAATTTACCGCGGATTTGACCGATGTTTCACATTGAAGTTAAGGAATTAAGTTGAGGTACAAGGCTATGTTACAAATGCTGCAATACTACTGATGATCATAGCAATATTTAAATATAACGATGATATTTGAGGCGCAAAATATTTACATATACAAGTAGTAACGTAAATTAATAACGAAAATGATTCGCAAATACCTGTTTCAGTTACGTATTGAAAATGAATAATAAATTACCCTCCTAGTTGTAACATTACACCTTTCTTACCAACTCGTTTTTTTTTATTCTCACATTACACATGCTTTATTTAAGAGTGATTCTGTTGGGATTCTATTTATTTCACGAAATGGGAGAACTAAACTTTTAGTTTAACGTCTTTCATGAGATTGGTGAGGCACTTGTTTGATATTTTAACAATATGTTTGCTATCTACACATATCACACCTACCTCAGGGAACAGTGAACTTGCAAACCATCTAGTTAAATTTATTATAGGGTCCTTGAACGAATGCTTTAGCAACACATTAGCTCTGAATTATTTATAAATATATGATAACGACTCACTAAACAACCATAACCACACATGTATTAGGCAATGCACTCACAAATATCATGTCACACGAGTGACAAACCTTACATGGAATTAAAAATATTATTTACTTAAAATTACAATAACGAACATTTTGCTTTCACCACACTTCAGAACATAACTATGACAAATTTACTTCTTTTCAAACACTCTTGCACATGCACGAGCAAGCAGCACACAGTTTGAGGTTACGAGAAACGTCTGTAAAACGTTAGTTTTGGCGCGATAAAATCTCGTAGGCAATAGCCAACAAAAGAACAACTCCGCTTCTGATTGGCTGTTCTTAACTTTACCTTTACGTTATGTAGAAGTTGATTCAACTTCGACATTTGTAAGTTACCGTTGCGTCGCCGATAATTCAATGTGAAAACACTGCAGCATGACCTGTATCTCAACTCAGCTGTAACGTAAAGGTAATGTAAGAAGCTCTATGTTAACTCCATTGTGATTCGGCCTAAAGGCCGATTCACAATGAAGTTAACATGGACCTCCTTACGTTACCTTTGCGTTAAAAATGCAGAAAAATTTACCGCGGATTTGACCGATGTTTCACATTGAAGTTAAGGAATTAAGTTGAGGTACAATGCTATGTTACAAATGCTGCAAGACTAACTGACGATCATAATATTTAAATTTAACGATGTTATTTGAGTCGCAAAATATTTACATATACAAGTATAGTAACGTAAATTAATAACGAAAATGATTCGCAAATACCTGTTTCGGTTACGTATTGAAAATGTGTAATAAATTACCCTCCTAGTTGTAACATTACAACTTTCTTACCAACTAGTTTTTTTTTATTCTTACATTACACATGCTTTATTTAAGAGTGATTCTGTTGGGATTCTATTTATTTCATGAAATGGGAGAACTAAACTTTTAGTTTAACGTCTTTCATGAGACTGGTGAGACACTTGTTTGATATTTTAACAATATGTTTGCTGTCTACACATATCATGTGCTGTATGGGACACCTAGCCTACCTCAGTGAAAAGCGAACTTGCAAACCATCTAGTTAAATTTATTTTAGGGTCCTAGAACGAATGCTTTAGCAACACATTAGCTCTGAATTATTTATAAATATATGATAAACACTCACTAAACAACAACATCTGTTGTGTGATTTAGGAGGCTTGAAATAAAATAAAAAATAAATAAAAAATAAAATAAATAACCACACATGTATTAGGCAACACACTCACAAATATCATGTCACACGAGTAACAAATCTTACGTGGAATTAAAAATATTATTTACTTAAAAGTACAATACCGAACATTTTGCTTTCACCACACTTCAGAACACAACTATGACAAATTTACTTCTTTTCATACACTCTTGTACATGCACGACACGAGCGAGCAGCACTAAATTGGAGGTTACGAGAAACGTCTGTAAAACCTCAGTTTTGGCGCGATAAAATCTTGTAGGCAATAGCCAACAAAAGAACAGCTCCGCTTCTGATTGGCTGTTCTTAACTTTACCTTTACGTTATGTTGAAGTTGACTCAACTTCGACATTTATAAGTTACCACTGCGTCGCTGATAATTCTATGTGAAAACACTGCAGCATGACTTATATCTCAACTCAGCTGTAACGTAAAGGTAACGTAAGAAGCTCCATGTTAACTTCATTGTGATTCGGCCTTAAACCCTTTTGTCTATGATGTCACAGAATATGTAACCTAAATTACTCACTGATTCATACAAATAAAATTCCCATCCCTATGCCTTCAATTCAATTCAATTCAATTCTTTATTGTCCAGTAGACTACAGTTGTGTACAAATATGGTACAGGTAGTATAGGACTCGTCAATTTGTTAACAAAATTATATACATATATACAATACAATACACATTGCAAATTTTTTTGCATATCTGACTCTGACCAGAAACATTTTTCTTTTAGTAAAGCTGTCATGTTGAAGAAGGAAAAAAAAAAAGGAAAAAAAAAAGGCAACAGAGACTATACAATATTAATTACATCAGGCACATATTTACACAGTCATATTTCAATAGATGCTACATATCATATACATAATCACTTAATCTCTGTTTCAGCAAATGCTGTATCCATGAACTCCCTAACAGAATAAAAATTATAGTTTAAAAGCATACACTTAAGTTTTTTCTTAAATTCAGGTGCACTTTTTACAGATTTAAAGATAGCAGGAAGTTTGTTGTAGAGAGATATTGTAGAGTACTTAGGGCTGTTGGCAAAGAATGTGGTATTGTGTGACATTAAGTGAAAATTACATCTGTTTCTTGTGGAGTAACTGTGTCATCACAGTTTTGTGTTCCACTGAGTTTAAAATGTGCATAAATTAGTGCATCATAAATATACAAGGAGGGTAATTTTTAGAATTCCTAATTTCTTGAAGAGTGGCTTACAAGAAGCTCGAATACTAGCTTGTATCATTATTCTAACTATTTTTTTTTTTGTAAAATGAATATTTTTGTGGCATCTGTGGAGTTACCCCAACATATTATGCCATACCTTAAATGTGCCTCAACATACCCAAAATATATCATTTTCAAGGCACTCAAATTAATAAGTTTGGATATTGTTCGTATAGCAAATAGTGAGGAACTGATTTTCTTTGACAAATTTGTGATGTGAGGTTTCCAGTTTAGATTCTCGT